>CM076580.1:305100414-305298035 GCA_034641835.2 Pinus albicaulis | reverse complement strand
TCTACACAGGGCTTGATCAGGAAATCCGAAGATGCATTAGGGAAGATGAAGTGTATGACATACTGAAAGCTTGTCATGATGGCCCTTGTGGAGGGCATTTTGTTGATAAAAGAACATCACACAAAATTTTGAGGATGGGTTACTATTGGCCCTCATTATTTAAGGATGCAAAGAAATATGTGAGGGCTTGTGACAGCTGCC
This sequence comes from Pinus albicaulis, assembly GCA_034641835.2. NCBI lineage: Eukaryota > Viridiplantae > Streptophyta > Pinopsida > Pinales > Pinaceae > Pinus > Pinus albicaulis. The sequence goes on along the minus strand of CM076580.1, from coordinate 305,297,834 downwards.
AGAGAATGGGTCAACCCAATCATAGAGATCAAATGCCATTAAACCCCCAAGTAGTTTCTGAACCATTTGAAAGATGGGCCTTGGATTTCATAGGACCCATTAATCCTCCATCCAATCAAAGAACTTATATATTAGTCTCTACAGACTATATGACTAAATGGGTGGAGGCCAAAGCACTTATTATAGCCAATGAAGAGGTTGTCCTAGCTTTCTTATTTGAAGAAATCTTCACTAGATTTGGAATTCCTAGAGAGCTAGTTACAGATGAGGGACCTCCATTAAATTCTCATGGTTTTAAGTATACCCTTCAGAAATATCATATTCATCATAGAATGACTACACCATACCACCCCCAGGCCAATGGGTAGGTGGAAAGCACAAATAAAGTATTAGAAGCCATTCTAACTAAAACAGTGAAGGACAACTGGAAGGATTGGTCTCAAAGGCTCCCTGAAGCACTATGGGCTTACAGAACTACTTGGATAAATACTACAGGTTTTTCTCCCTATGAGTTGGTTTATGGTAAAAATGATGTTTTTCCTGTGGAATTTGAAATTAAAACTCTAAGAACTACTTTAGCTGTTAATCTTGATTTGACTTATGTGCAGACAGCTAGGTTGCAGCAGCTTCTTGAATTGGATGAAAAGAGATTAGATGCCATTCACCAAAAAACCATGATTCAACAACAGAGAATGAAGTGGCATGATAAAATTATCAAACACAAGCAGTTCCAAAAAGGTAATTGGGCCTTATTGTATGACTCTCGGTTTGAAAATTTTTAGGGTAAGCTACGTACACGTTGGCTTGGACCATATGAAGTAGATGTTTTTTCTAATGGAACAGTAAGACTTCTAACAATTGATGATTCTAAAACACCCCTACTAGTCAATGGTCATAGGCTTCATTTGTACCAGCGCCCTGTTTCTAAAGAGGATTTCAAGACTGCTTGCATGACTGATACACATTATCTTTTTCTAGGGGAGTCTTTTGCTCCTCACAGCATTTAATTTTATGCACTGTATTTTTTTTAGTATTAGATTAGATTTAAAACTAATAATCCCTGTCAAGGGTTGGCATATTACAATTGAATTTTGCAGATTCTGGAAAAGCTTATTAAGGAGGACAGATTCATCATAAGAATATCTGAAGCTTCAATCACAGAAGCTTGTTCCCTTCATTTCAACCCATTTCCTAGCAATATCCCTTTTATCCCATTTCTACATTATTTCCCTTTTTCCCACTTCTACCATACCTGAAATATCATCCTTCAGCTAGTATTTTCCATTCCTTACTGCTAAAATTATCCCTTATCAAATACTTCCCCCACTTGTTTTAAACCCAAGTCATTATATCCCATTTTCCTGATTTTCCCCTTTGCTGAAACACCAGTTTCAACAACATGTCATTCATTTTTCCGTTGCTGAAACACCAGTTTCAGCAACCTGTCATTTATCTTTTTATCATTAAAACATCATTTCCTTCCTCTGCTATACAAGCTTTTCAGTTCTCCACTTTTACTCTTCAGATCCTTTGGGTGAAAATTATTAAATATTGAGCAGATCTTGATATGCTCCTATTCTACATTTTAGAGAAATCTACAGATTCTTCCATTAATATCAAGCCATTATGAAGCACTCTATACTACGAATTTTAAAGACAAAGGTAAAAATATAAGGTATGCAGTTTTTATGTAATGCAGTTAAATCATATTTTAAAGAGAGGATCTTGCTCATAATGATTACAATCTCCACACGCTTAAACATCATTGCACCATACGTAAGGGGGGAAATTTCGAAAACTGAATCATCATTCCAAACCATCCAATCCTCCGTCACTTTTCATATCTATTATTTCCGCCGTCATTGAGACTCCATATCCTCTGTTGCAACAATTAGCTTGACCAAAGCCTGTGTTTCTGTTCTCTGCGCCTCTGCATGTGACTCAAGCTAGTAGCTATGGGAGGGTCGGCTATCAGACACAAGCCTGGTTCAATAACTATTCTCGAATTGTTCCCGGAGGCCTACCAAATTTTTCAACAAGCAGGATGGACAACATACTTCGAAAGGTTAGGAGAATTTGATCAGCAGCAAGTTTTAGAGTTCACACAGAATCTTCAGGGGAATTATTCATTGTTTCAAGGGGTCTGAATTTCAGTCACTGTTTCGGGGAATATCACCCTAGAGGTTCGTTGGGTTACAACCTCCACAGAGCAGGGGCATGCTACTTAAGAAGGACTCACACAACCATGCACGTTCAGAAAAACTAAATAGAGTAGAATGAGAAAGTTACCCGTAGGTCCTACGGTTGAAGCAGATCCCGCGGGGTCCAAACCCCCAGCAACCGTCCTTCCTTCTCAACCTGAAAGACAAGAAGAAACAAGCATGAAGAACTGGTTGTACAGTATATATCTACTCTAAATGTTAGTGAGATTCATATAAAACATTAAATAAATCATAATGAATGCTTGTATAACAAATATTCTCATACATATAAGCATACACTAACACGTTTATTTCGGGAATAGCATGATACTTCTGTATTATAAATATCATGTACAAAAGTAACGAGTGGAGAGATCACCTGATCCTTCCACGGCCTTCGAGCAGACCGTCGTCCGGATCCGTCCAGCCCTTGCCTTGCTAAGACTCCTTCCAAACTGGTGCATACGAGATGACATATAGGGAGATGAGCATCTCAAGGAAACAAGGGTTTCCTATAATGAATTGGGAAAGTGCAGGAGGCACGGGGAATCAGACTTGGATAGGGAATACCAACAGAGTATAATATCAATAAATTCTCTCTCCCCCTTAGGCCATACACATGAGGGGTTTTTATACTCCCTCCAAGTAGTTTCAACAGTTGGAAACAGTTGGCCACGTGCTGGGGTGGTTGAACTACCTGAGTAACCATCAACCCAGCCCAAAAATAGGGAATAATTATATATTTTTTAATCATTTTAATGGCATACGCGGAAAAGCCTAGCTGGACTCGCATATACCCGTAGAAAATTACGGGCATAGTCGCATATGGGGATTTTTACACTGTTTTTAAGTGAATTTTTCCAAGTTTGTAGGAATGGGTGCCCAAAGCCATATAAGCAATCATGAATCATATCAAGGTGAGAAATGATGCTATAACAGTCACAGAGGAAGATATAGCACAATTCTCAGGTTTGCCGGTTATAGGGGCTCGCTGGTTCAGTAGGAAGCAAGTTATTTTAAATGCACAGCAAGATTTTCTTCTTCTAGGAGAACCGGTTGAACTTAAAGGCCGCGGTATAAGTCTGCATTCATGACCTCGACCATGGAAAATAGTAGCTGAATTCATCAAGCACTACTTGACATGCGAAGGGCGTTACCAGGTAGTCTATCAACACGACTTCGTTTTGATGAATCATTTGAGGCATGGTCGATTAGTCAATATTCCCTATTATCTGCTTGGTTGTATCAAAAACATGTCATATTATTGCAGACGGGTTAAATTCCCATTGTTATCCCTTACCCATCATCGTTTATGTCAATTATTAATTCAGAGGGGTTTTGCTTAGCAAAACCCCCCTCTGAATAATCCACTCCTCATTCCCCAGCAAGCCGAAATTCCCCAACAAGCCGGAAGTTCCCAAGAAACTCCTGAGATTTCTTATGAAAGGCAACTGGATGATATCCCAGACCCCCCAGTAATTCCGTCCTCAGAACCAGTTGACCTACCCCCAAGTTCGTCCCACTTAGTAGAGTCACCCCTTCCCACTATTCCTATCCCTATCAATGAGTCTCCAACACCCCCATCTCCACCTACTCATAAAAGAAAGAGACGAACCCCAACAGTCTCTGTCTCAAAACGACAAACAAGGGCCACATCCCAAATTTTCACTTCTTCCGAAAGCCCTTCCCCTAGAAAAGAATCTTCTCCTACAAAGAAAAGGAAAGACACTGACTTCTCTGCTTTCCTACCAAAAAGGAAAATGAAAATTACTGTTGAAACAGGAGTTACTCCCATTTCCCCTGACCCTGCCACTATCCTGTTAAAACTTCAATCCTCACCACCATTTCAAATTCCCCAACCCGTCTCGTCCGGTGGCAATTTCACACAAGAACCAGTGCCCCGGGATAACATGACATCGTTTATGTCTCAAATAGTGACTGCCACACAAGAACCAGTCACTTACCCAGAGGCTGAAACACAAGAACCAGCCACTGTGGTACAAGAATCATACACCAAGCATGATAATACAGGGAAACCAGCTGTAGCTTCTCCACAAGAACCAGCTACAGCTGTGGATCAGCAGAAAACTCCAGCGGAATCAACCAGCACACAGGGTTCACACACTATGGCATCTTTATTGGAGGAAAATGAGTTTTTGAAGTCAGAACTAGAGGCCTATAAGAATGAATTAATCATGGCACGAGAAGCCTTTGATAGAGAATTGAATCTCTAAATTCTAGCACACACAGCATCAGCACAAAAGAAGGATCCATGCAGAGAATACATGTGACATGAGTGTGGTAACATTTACCAACAGGCAGGATACAAATTAGTCAAAATTCAGGTATCTGAGACATCTACATCAGCTGCAATTAAAGAAGAACACCCTACTGCCACACAAGAACCAGTAGGGCCCTCAAAAAGTCTGGAAAAAGAAACTAAACCACAGATATCTCGCCCTGTGCTAGTCAGCTCAGCTACTCAGACAATACCCCAACCACAGATATCCTGCCCTGTGCTAGTCAGCTCAGCCACTCAGACAATGCCCCAACCACAGATATCTCTCCCTGTGCTAGTCAGCTCAGCCACTCAGACAATGCCCCAACCCAGTACTTATAATGCGGGGACACAGACCCTGCCATGGAAACAATTAGAACTTATGAATAACCGGAAGAAACAATATGCTGTGGATCAAGACAAAATATTGCAGCAGCATAAGTTGGCCTGGCAGAATCACATATATGCCAACTGGGATATTTGGGAACATACATTGCAACAGCTCAGGGATTCCAAGAAAGAAGTCAAAGAATCAAAGGAAAAGTTGGTTTTAATGTTTTCATTAGTGAAAAAGTTGATGGCTACCCGAAAACCATCCTTGAATTATTCTCTCTTCCTCTCTGAACGTTTGGTTTATTTTCAATTGAAGGCAATAAAGGATGGCAAACCTCATGAATTTCTTACTGCGGAACAATTTGTTAAGACTTTTGCTGAGGCCCCTGAAAGTGACCAACATTTGTTGTGTGAACTTTATCTCCATAACGAGGCCATGCCTGAGAATAGAAAAGTCAATCTCACTCCAATTGTAGGTGATGTACAAATTAGGGCATTCGTTTCATTCCTGGCCAATCAGCTCACCTAGAAAACTGCGTTTATTGCAAGTAGGCATAATGAAGAGAATCGACTCCTTTGGATTAGACCGGAACCTTCAAATCCGGCTATGTTTGTAGCACAATATCACCGATTCTTGCAGAAGCCAGGAATGCACAGGTACATACAACAACTGCAGGCTTCAACACTTTTAAAGTGTCTACAACTAATCAGAGTAACGGAGACTACTGCATTGAATGCCAACACTATGTTTTGGCAACATGCATGCAAGGAAAGACAAGAGTATCACCCTTTCAGCCCTGATAATCTTCAAGCTGCACTTTCCAGGGTATCTAATTACATCAGATGTATTCGGCATTGTGGAGAAAACTGGATTGGTTACCATTTTCATTTTCCAATTCTATGGATGCCTACAGAAAAATACCAGTGTCACTACCAATTGGCTGATAGGGATGAGGCTGTAGCATGGCAGCAATTGCAGAACAATCAAGGATTCCGAGCTCCGACAAAATCCACCTTCTCCAGCTACTGCTTGAGCAACTTGCATGCACAGAGTCAGTACTCAGACTCTGACTCTGACTAGGAGTTGCCTGAGGACATGCAACCCTTTCAGCTGGGGGGGATGTTAGGACCTCACTATGTACCATTTTTACTATATATTTTGACACCACCTTACCTTTATAACCATGTTTAAAAATGATTCCATCATCATTTTCATTCACTTTATCCAAAGGTATATAAAATCCTCTTCTTTATTATATATTTAATCTGTTTACATATAATTCCATATTACTCTTATATTTCATCATTAATCGAAGTAGATTGTTGCTAACATAAGTCTAAAAGATCGCAGATAAATTATGTGTTGTGTTGGAACAATCGGCCGTTGCTGAAACAGTCGACTTTGTTGCTGAAACAGTCGACTCCGTTGCTGAAACAGCCAGCAGGCACGCAAATTCCGTCACTATTCGTAATTTGCGATTCTGGAAGAGTATTTCTTGGAACAATGGCAACAACATGAAGACGTGGTTACACGGATTATTCTGAAGATAGTACTCTTTTTGTATCTGTTGTAACGATATCTTTTTATGGAAGAATGGAATAGCCCTGTTTTAAGAAAGAAGAACAGATTTGGGATAAATATAGATTTGCTCTAATGTAATTGTAAGAGATGTCTCCTCTTTAAAAAGAGGAGACATCATCATTAGAAAGGAGTTCGAAAACTACAAGAGAACATTGTGTTTGAGAGGATAGGAGCTAGACTCCATTTGTAATGTATCATTTCTTTTGACAGATGAATAAAAGTTCCTTTTGAGCGCTTCAATTTAATCCTTTCCCTGGGGAATCTTGTGAGAAGGAAAGGGCCCGCCTTCCTCACAAGATTCGCCCGACTGTTCTTGTAGTTTGTTAGATTTCTTTATGATATTTGCACTTTACTTTAATTCTGTTTGCAGAAACACCAGTTACACAGTTCTGTAGTTTATTGAGCATTATGTTTCCTTTAACGCTGCATGTGTTTAGTACATTCAATCTTAAGAAGTTAAGGGATCTATTTCTGTTATTTGTTTGAATGTATGATTGATGCTGGGAAGCAGGTGCTGAAGATTCCTGTACAAAGGAATAGGGTCCTGTTTCCATTGATTGCCTTTCTTTTTCCTGCAGTGTGATTAGAAACAGGAGGCAGGTGCTGAAGGTTCCTGTTCATGGGAATAGGGTCCTGTTCTCTTGAGTTTATCTTTTCTACAGAGTGATTAGTGTCAGGCAGCAGGTGCTGAAGTTCCTATTTAAGGGAATAGGGTCCTGTTCCCTATTATGGTTGATTGGTTTCCTTTCCTGCAGAATGATTTCCTTTTATTTACTGCAATAGAGGAATTACTTCTACTATAACATAAGTAACTTCAGCTTTGATTAAACAGGGTGTGAATAATTAGATTTGTATGATTAATAATTGTGTGGCTTTTTACTACAACATTGTTTTTGCTTTTGGAATTGAGCATATCCAGTGCGTGATTGTCTTTGGAATAAACAAACTTCCTCAGGTTGACAATTTATTTGGAGCTTGAATTGTTAAAACAATTAAAGCGACCAACAGTCCAATCCTCATATGTAGATTAAGGGTAAAAGAATTTAATTCAATCAAACCTTTTTATTCTATAACATTAATAAAATGGTTAGAAAAGATTTAATATTAATACATATAGTGTAAAGGGCATCATTAAGGTATACAACCCTGATAACTTAAAGTATCATTAAAGTACCAATGACACTGATGTGAACACACATATATTAAAATGGAAAGAATTTCTTGATATGTTTAACAATGTTTATTGGGGAATTACACCTATATATTTTGGTGTAAAAATGTAATTAGGAATATGTGAACTTAGTTAGATATAAGGTATAGTATTAGAAGGAAGAACATGTATTCAAAGGTCATAACATTAATAAAATAGTTAAAGAGGATTTAATATTAATACTATAACATTAATAAAATGATTAGAGAAAATTTAATATTAATACATATAGTGTAAAGGGCATCATTAAGGTATACATCCATAATAACTTAAAGTACCATTAAAGTACCAATGACACTGATGTGAACACACACATATATTAAAATAGAAAGAATTTCTGGATATGTTTAACAATGTGTACTTTGGGAATTACACTTATATATTTTGGTGTAAAAATGTAATTATAGTTAGAGAAGATTTAATATTAATACTATAACATTAATAAAATGATTAGAGAAAATTTAATATTAATACATATAGTGTAAATGGCATCATTAAGGTATACAACCATAATAACTTAAAGTACCATTAAAGTACCAATGACACTGATGTGAACACACACATATATTAAAATGGAAAGAATTCCTTGATATGTTGAACAATGTGTACTTTGGGAATTACACTTATATATTTTGGTGTAAAAATGTAATTAGGAATATGTGAATTTAGTTAGATATAAGGTATAGTATTAGAAAGAAGAACATGTATCCAAATGTCATAAATAGAAAAGTAGAGTATACAATATATATTAAAATGGAAAGAATTCCTTGATAGGTTTAATAATGTGTACTTTGGGAATTACACCTATATATTTTGGTGTAAAAATGTAATTAGGAATATGTGAACTTAGTTAGAAATAAGGTATAGTACTAGAAGGAAGAACATGTATTCAAATGTCATAAATAGAAAATTAGAGTATAAAATTTGAGCATTGCGAATATTACAAAGTAATTTATAAAGATAAATTACAATTGCATAAATAAAGGGGTATGAAAGGTATTAGTCATATTATATCATTCAATTTTTATTTTTATTTTTTTATTTTTGTGTTTAATGATGTTTATTACCTTTCTTTACCAACCATCCATCAACAATCATGGAAAAAATATGTGGTGAAACCTTTTAGTACTAGAGTTTAATTGATTCCATATCTTTAACCATTTGAGTGACCACCTCAGTAGAGATGGGTTACATAATTATGTTGATGAGAGATCATCAAAGGGATTGAGCTCGTTATGGATTGGATTGTTTCTATTAGTTTTCTTGGGGCTTAATTAACAATTATATAAAGTGATTCTTCAGATTTTTCTCAATATCTTCATGCTTCTCAAGCCTTTTCCCAGAATTTTATTTAAGAAAGAGAATTGAATTTTGGTCACTTCTATTTATGAAGTAATTATGAAAATCACTAATATTTTTGTCACCATATTTTAAGTAACGATTTTATTTTTCTGTATATGATTTCTTCTTGCTTGTACTTGATGTCACTCTCTTTTTGGAGGTATGTTTCATGGATGCAAGTTCTTCTAATCTACCCTTTTTAATGACAACCACTCAAAATTTTTCCATATGTTTTTCCAAATGAATTTTATCATAAAAAGTATTTCCAAATATATCCTCATATTGTGTTTTAATTTTTTTTCTTGACAATTCCTTCCACCATGTTTATATGTTTTGTAAGAATTTGGGGTTATTAAGCCAAAATTTCTCAAATATAAAGATTTTGGTTTATATGTAATAGAAATTTCCCATGTAAGACATATTGGCTAATTATATAATATAGAGAAGGGTAGAATATATATGGATATAGAAGGATTGGTCTAGATGAGAGACCCTTAAAATAGAAACCTATCTAATGTAAATGTAACCTAACATGCTCCTCCTCTCCAAAGATTCTAACTATGACATACATTTCTTGTTTATATGTCTAATAATTTCACTTTATATATTGTTTCCTTGAAAGGCATATTATTATCATCTGAATGACATTGACCACCCTTCTGATCTTGTAGGGATGTGATCATATGAGAGTCCCTTATTAGAATCTAGTGTTTTCTTTGTAAATATATTCTTAAGGCTTTAATATAATTTAAAAAGGGATTTTTGAGGATGGGGTTAACTTTAGCATAGGCACTAGTGATGTGTCCTTAATATTGAGATCTAATCACCATGCAACTAACTAAGATGAATATGGTAGTGTCCATCATAACCTCAAGAATACTTTTCCTTGGGTCCAAGATGATCACTAATCACACTACCACTTTATCTACATCCATTACTAATACCTCACTTCCTTTCCATCCAAAACATGATTAAAATTATGTTCTGGTCAGATTTTTTTTCATAAAAAATAAATATTATGGGTTTCTCTTTTTATATTATTTTCCTTAACAAATGTAGTTTTCTCTGAGTAATTGGTCCTCTTACGTTCTAGAAGAAGACTTCAATTTAAAATTTTAGTTAAGAGGAAAATTACTACTCTGGAAGCCATTTAGGTTGGCCTAAGTCAAATAGAAGAGCCTCTTCTTCTTCCTTCTTCTATTTTTTTATTTTCGTTCCTTGTTTATTTTCCTCTAATATTTTCTTTTTGAATTTTAGGAGGATTATTTTAGATACCCAGGCCACTTGTTGAGAAGTCAATTTGGGGTGTATTTCCAAGCTTCATTTTCACTTTCATTAATTTTTTAGGATATATTATATTTGAATTTCTAGAATATTAATAAGATGTTTCTCTCCATGCATGGCTATCAAGGTTGAGAGCCCAATTTCCAAATATTCTAAGTCCATTTATCATAATGAAAATTTTCCTCCTTTGAGTCTTAAATGTTAAATTATTTATACTCATTATTGAGCTATTGTGTTTTATTACTCTATTATGAAATTGAACTCTTATCTATATATCATCCTTAGCCGTGGAAATTGCTCTAGAGTGTTTTTTTTTGTTTTCTTCCCCATTTCCTTTCAAAGGTTCCCTTGTTTGTCTTACAATCTCCTCTACTAAGTTTGTGATTTGAAGGTTGTTGGAATTTTTTCCTCTATATGAAGAGGTGGAATTAACAATAGATTTATATTTGTTGGGAAATATGGTGAAACCCCACTAATAGTATCCCCTTTATATTTATTTGAAGTAGCGTCTTATTTTCATGGGAATCCTTTGAATATTTGGCTACATTCATGGAATTTTCGACACTTGAATGTAATGCACTCATATTCCAATAATATGGATCCATTTAGAATCCTAGAAATTTATGTTTTTTGATTCTAGTAGGGCTCTTAAGACATTCATATAAACACATTTCCTAATATAGGAAGCTGATATGCCATATTTGGCAACCATAAATATTTTGAAAAAGGATTCAGGATGTTTCCTGTTCCTTTCGATATTTATTTCTCCTAAAACTCGAGAGGAAGAGACCACATGAAATTCTATGCCAATGCTTCTATGAAATTTTACCTCTTTTGAGAAAGTATTACTCTCTAATAGTGCTATGTAGGTAAATCCTCTCTACGGACAGTGACAGTCCCTTTAGCCCCAGAGTGGGTCTAGAAACAAAGGGACATGCTAAAGTGTTACTTCCTAATTATTGAATGAACATGGGACACAGTAGATCAACCTATCTGGAATCCAACACTGTCGTTGTTGTTGTAGTAGTGGTGGCCTCTCGCTCCTACTTCAGCAAGTCACAATCCGTTCACCATTATGCTTGGATACCTACACAAAGAAAAAGAAAATAAGAACAACATAAAAGATGACAACATTTCATTCATAGCTATTAACCAGTCAAAGAGGGCTAAACGTATTTCGTTAAAAAAACATCATAACATAATAGTGGAACCAAATAGTAGTCATGTATATAAATGACTAGAAGGAATAGTTACAACCGATGCTTTGAAGTCGCAGTCTCGTCCAACGTGGTTCAGGTGAAGCGTGTCTCAGATGCTCGTCAGGGAATTCAGATGGGATGAAGGCATGGAATCAAGCTTCCTCAATGTAATTCCTTCTATCTTCTCTAGTCATTCAGCGATAGTATGTCTAATTCTCCAAGTTCAGCTAGCTTGTACTAAGAGAGATAGCTTCTTTTATAGAGAAAAAGAGAAGGTTAGGATCCCTACAAAGGAGGGAGGGAGGCCTATCCTTTAGGGAGTTCCCATAAGAGGTGGAAACCATAACCTAAAGGAGGTAGTCCATGGTTTATTAGTTCAAATACTCCCAATGACTCATCCTCGAGGTGGTTGGAGTGGAATCTCCACCTCTATTTTTTTTTAAAATTCCATAAATAGCCTGGAGCGAGTGGAAAACTAGGAAAGAGCGCCAAGTGGCATGAGCCCAGTGTTAATTTTCCTCTTCAGCGTGAGGGAATAAATGATTACCCGTGCCAAGGCAAAAACAAGTGTTTTTGAGTCTCTGCTCAGGGAATTCTCAACAAGAGGAATGTTACTCTCATGTAAAGGGACACAATGATGGTTTTTGTCAGGCATGACACTGCTTATTGGTCACAAAAATGACCCTCCAATGGGCGAGATGGGGATTGTAGAGACAGTGAAAAAATGTTGTGTAACATATGCCCCCTAAAGCATGAGGTCTAAGGGAGAGGGAGGGGAAAAATGCTTTATGAGAATGTGTTCGAACCAAACACCATTTTCGGAAAACCTGCAATTACAAATAAAACTAATATCTCTCATAAATGAACATGTGGGATGGGCGTAGCCATCCATAATATAGTATATATAAAAACTGAGATCTGAGGTATGGACGCAGCCATCCAGCAGTAAGGATCAACAAATAGACTCAGGTATGGTCACAACCATTCAATCAAAAGAGTCATGTAATAAGTCATAATAATCCACCAAAGTCCGTAGCCTGGATTTTATTAGAAAAAATCCAGGTTCTTGCGCTCCATCTCGACTCAAACATGTACAAATTCAACCATGTGAATATATGAGCTAAAGTCGAACAGGCAAGAAAATCACCTGATTACCAGCCAATGATGAAAGCTGTTAATAGGCATGATAGAAACCACTAATGATGATAATGGCTCTCAAGATACAACCGGTACAATCCACAAAATGTGAACAGTGATCTGGCATCGAACATCCGCAGAATCACTCGATCGAAGGCCAATGATGTGGACCTTGCATCGAATGCGAAAAACCTGCGATTAAGGCATGTAGGCTCCAAGGTACCAGAATAGAGTCTCTCAATCAAGTTCGTGGATAATGAGCTGAAGCCGACAATAAGTGACCTGATCGAAGATGGGCCATAATGTTTCCCACATCATCAACATGAGATAGAGGAACATGATAATAGTGAATCAGGATCAACAGAGAATCAGAGGGAGTTTGAAAACTGTAGAAGAAAACTTCTCTTGAACATATCAGCAGCACGACACTGGATTTGGTAGTATTTGATATCAAAGGATCTGAGGTCATGACGACGTGGCAAAGAGTAGATAAGAGGTCAAAAGAGATTACCCAAACCCATGGAGGCAAAAATGACGAAATGAGATGTCCCCAACCCAATACAAATGCATATAAGTGCAATGTTCAAGAGAGACATACTGCCAACATAACTAAAACCTGGTTCCATTTTCCCCCACCATTTCTGGCGAATACCCCAATTATTTTTCAAAAGAAGCTTGAAGGGGATAGCATATGCTTGTGCTGTAAGTTTTTCCTTCGAACAGATACAACCCAGTACATTTTACGAGCCCTAGGAAGGAGGAACTCAAGTAATGTCATGGTGATGAGATCCAATGTCATCAGGGTTTAACGAGTCTGACAAAGGGAGAACTCAACATATTTTCATGTTTAGAGAGTTTGAAAAGAAGGTAGAAAAGAAAACTCCATCATGGTCCTTTTCGTAAATAGTCTCTTAGATCTAAAAAGGTAGAAAATAATATCTGAAAGAGCCTCTTAGTCGTGATAGGCTAAGTTATTCCTTTTTCATAAATAATCTATCCTAACCCGAAAAATGGGTAAACGTATACTGGGTGGATACCGTTTCACAGCCATTTAACGAGTTTGAAACGACAAGCGTCTCGGTAATATTTTTAGTTTTAGAGAGTCAGAAAAGAGCTGAAAGATGACTCCAGTAGTGACTTTTTCTTGTTTTTACCGAGTCTGAAAAGGTATAAAATTTAACTCGTTACTTCATCACTCTGTCCTGAAAAACCTGTTGTTGCACAAGAGACACGTGTAAAACCCATTTTTCAAAAAATAATATAATAAAATAATTGAAAAACATGTCTTAAAACCTAATTAGGGTTGTAAAAAGTTATAAAATTCCAAAAATGGTAAAAAAATGTTACTTTCACTTTTTACCTCTTGTGGAGCAAATAGTTACCCATTTTACTATGTGATTTTGCAGCGACGATAGCGGACAATCCAATAGACCAATCTCAAATCCGTCAGTTCCAAGTAAGAGCCTAGATATTTCTCTTCATTTTGAGTCAATTCTTACTACCTGCAACTTTTAATTCTGAAATATGGGGGAGGAAGTATGAAAATTAGGGCATGGTAGTTGGCCCGAGTTTCGAGTACGAAGTCGCGCCAATTGCCCAATTTTTTATACTAGGGCACGCCCATTGGCGTGAATGTTTCCCAAACAGTCATGCCAACAACACTAACCATTTTTTGTGTACAATGTAAGTCACAAACCCCAATTATTTACAAATCCAAGTTCCCAAAAGGCTGATATCATTCATATGAATGTGTTTACAGGTAAAAAGCAACAAGATGGTGATAGAATGGAAATAACAGGAACACAACGAAGAAGATGAGCTTGCCATCGAAAATGAGAGATGCATGGAAGCTCTCAGGGACTATGGACTGAAGAAATTATTCTTGACACTGTGTCTATGTGCTCAACCACAACGGTTACAATATTTGATCAGCATATGGGATGAGGACCAGGAAAAGTTCATCCTTCGAGATCAGGAACTTGAGATTGATGTTTCTGAAATCTAATTTATCACAGGATTGTTGCGAAAGGGAGCAGCATCGATCCTAACTGGTACTCAGCCTTGCATGGAGAGCATGTCCATGGTGATGGAAAGAGTATGTCTAGGGGCATGGAAGGGAGCAGGTAATGGGAAAGTTGACATCCAAACTATCCCAGACCTAGCACTAAAAGTAGTGCTGCATACCATTACACGAGTTGTGGGATCGCAAGCACCACACCAAGCAACAAAAACACAGTTGCTTCTTGACGTAGACTTCTTGTCACCGACCATCTACAACTGGGTAGAGGCCATGAAAATAAACATGAAACGTCAGCTAACAAAGTGCAAGAAGACCAAATTGAAGCAGTTTGGTTATGGGTCTATCCCAGTATCATTCTTCCTTGAACGACTACCAATATTTCAACGTCAAGAGGTCATAGTCCCAACACCACCAGCGAGAGAACCATGGATGGCCCAATGGGTGGCTCTAATGCCAAGGGAAGGGGCTAGTCAGCAGATGTCTTAGAGACCGAAATTATTTGATTGGCTCCACCGATAGTTGATCGTCATGGAGGACTGGCCCTACTCTGGTATAGATTTTACTGGTGATCCAGACCTTCCACTCCCGGAGGGAGAGGATTGGGACAAAGATTTGGGTAAGAATCATTTTTAATTTTCATGAGTATTATGAATTTTTTTTTTTATGTTTGTTCTAACTTTAAATCCATGTATTTTAAAGATGTAAACCCATAGAGACCTGCAGGAATGTCTTCGATAGTGTTGAGGAGGTAAATCCACTCTATGGATAGAGGTGATCCCACTAGCGCTAGATTGGGTCTAGCAACAATTGAATCACACAATGACGTTGGTTCCTAGTTACAAGAAATACAAAGATCGCGATAAGTAGCCTACCTCGAATCCCACACTTCTGTTGTAGATGAAGAAGTAGTGCTCGTCGTCCCTAGCTTAATAGATCACAATCATTTTTTTCATCACATCTAGACACTTGTACACACACAGAGAAGCGAAAACATACAACGTAATACTTAAAGCATGTAACTATATATCAGTCACATAAGATATAATTCATTGCATCACATAAAAGAGTAAACACAAGAATGGAACGAAAATCAGAGTCGCTTATATTATAAATGACAAAAGGGAGATTACAACCAAATTCTCTGACGCTATGATCTTCCTTCAGTGGGGCTTACAGCGGAGCGTGTCTCAACAAAGCCTGTCAGGAATCTGGATGAAGCTCTCTCTCTTACAGGGTTCTCTTCAGCTCAGCTTTCAATAGTTTCCCAGCTATAGTTTCCTTCCTACCAGTTCCGCTAGCTAGAAAATGGAGAGGGAAAGCTTTTATAGATGGAGGAAGGAAGTTTGGATCACTATAATCATGGGATAGGTCATATCTCTTAGGAAGATTCCATGAGAGGTGGAAAACCACTTCCTATACATGGAGATCCAGAGCCAAACCAGTCAACTTCTTTTTATGATTCATTCTGGAGTTTGTTAGAATCAAACTTCCACCATTTATTTTTAAAAAACATTCCTTAATAGGCTTGGCATGAGTGAAACACAGGGACAGAGTGCCAACTGGTGTGCCCTCTAATGTGGATTTCCCCCATTGGCGCAAGAGATGAATTGGCTAGTCATGCCAAGTCTAAAACATATTTTTTTAGGGTTTTTCAGAGGAAATTTTCTTTAGGGGAATGTTTTCCCTTATGCAAGAGGATGCCATGAAAGTGTTTTCAGGACATTTTACTGTTCACATGTCACGGGAATAGTCCTCCAATGTACGAGATGAGCGATTGCAGGGACAGTGACAAAATGTTGTGTAACAAATGCCCCCTAAAGCATGAGGTCCGAGGGAGAGGGAGGGGTGAAATGCTTTATTATAATGCGCCCAACTAAAAACACTTTCGTCGGAAGACCTGAAAATACAAATACAAATTATATCTCTGATACATGATATGTGGTATGGGCACAGCCATCCATAATAGATTGTACAATAACCAGGATCCAAGGTATGGACGTAGCCATCTAGCAAAGAAGGATCAACAAGTAGAATCAGGTATGGTTGCAACCATCCAATCAAATCAGTCATGTAATCAATCATGATAATTCACAAAGAATCCATAGCCTGGATTTTATCAGACAAGATCCAGGGTCTTGTACTCCATCTCAACCTGAACAGAGTACAAGTCTGAGCATGAGAATAAGTGAGATGAAGTGGAACATGCAAGAACATCGTCTGATTGCCAGTAAATAATGAAAGATGTTAACAAATGCGAGAGAAACCACCAATAATGAGGATGGCCCTCAAGGTACTATAGGTACAATCCACGGAATGTGAACAGTGAGCTAGCGTCGAACACCTGTGAAATCATGCGATCGAAAGCCAATAATGAAAACCTTGCATCAAATGCGAAGAACCTGCCATAAAACAACCCAAATGAGGAAGGACTAACTCCCACTGAATTCCCCAGCGGAGTCGCCAAATTGTTGAGGAGGTAAATCCCCTCTATGGATAGAGGCGATCCCACTAGCCCTAGATCGGGTCTAGCAACAACCAAATCATGCAATGACATTGGTTCCTAGTTATAAGAAATACAAAGATCGTGATAAGTAGCCTACCTCAAATCCCACGCTGCTGTTTCCGATGAATAAGCAGTGCCCCTCGTCCCTAGCTTGACATATCATAATCCTTCCGTTCGTCACGTTTGGACACCTATACACACATAGAGAAGCGACGACATACAACGTAATACTTAAAGCATGTAACTATATATCCGTCAGAGAAGATATAATTAGTTGCATCACATAAAAGAGTAAACACAAGAATGGAACCAAAATCAGAGTCGCATATATTGTAAATGACAAAAGGGAGATTACAACCAAATGCTCTGATGCTATGATCTTCCTTCGGCAGGGCTTACAATGGAGCATGTCTCAACAAAGCCTGTCAGGAATCTTGACGAAGCTCTCTCTCTTACAAGGTTCTCTTCGGCTCAGCTTTCAATAGTTTCCCAGGTATAGTTTCCTTCCTACTAGTTCCGCTAGCCAGAAAATGGAGAGGGCAAGCTTTTATAGATGGAGGAAGGGAAGTTGGGATCCCTATAATCATGGGATAGGTCGTATCTCTTAGGAAGGTTCCATGAGAGGTGGAAAAAAACTTCATATACATGGAGATCCTAAGCCAAACCAATCAACTTCTTTTGATGATTCATTCTGGAGTTTTCTAGAATCAAACTTCCAGCATTTATTTTTAAAAAAAATTCCTTAATAGGCTTGGTGCGAGTGAAATACAGGGATAGAGCGCCAACTGGCACACCCTCTAGTGTGGATTTCCCCCATTGGCACGAGGGATGAACTGGCTAGTCGTACCAAGGCTAAAACATCTATTTTTAGGGTTTTTCAGAGGAAATGTTCTTCAGGAGAATGTTTTTCCTTATGCAGGAGGATGCCATGAAAGTGTTTTCAGGACATTTTACTATTCATAGGTCACAAGAATAGTCCTCCAATGTACGGGATGGGGGATTGTAGGGACAGTGACAAAATGTTGTGTAACAGATAGCAAGGCGAATTCCTCGTGATTTTGACCATCATGGTGAGGGCAGTGAGGAAGAGGAGCTTGTGTGCAACCTAGAGGGGATCACACATGGAATCCCAGATTATGCACGATTCGACGATGTAGCTCGGGCCTACCAGAGACATATCATCGGGGTGTCAAGCCGTATTCACCACTTGCTGAGGTGGCTTGTACGGACAGTGACATGCTATCATGAGCATCACACCGATTAGACACCTAGCCTTTATATCTGTATTTTGGATAGACATGGGGTCTCAGGATGTATTCATTTGTCTAGGAATATGTTGATATGTGATAAAATCAAAATGTCTTTCCAACAAACGAATACGTAAATACAATCTCAAAATGTATGGGTTTCTAATTGAATAATGACCATTGAGTTGTAGAAAAAAAAGCTGTGAATCTAGATTGACAAGCAATGTGTGTATGTTGATATTGATCACCTCAGTTAATAGTTCAAGAACAACACTATATTCAGCGACATTGTTTGTAGTTCATCCTAGACAAATACCTTGCAGTTCTATTAATTCACCTAGCAGGATCATAGATTACCCAGGCTGCTGAAGACATATTTATGGTACTGCGGGAAACACCATCTGTGAAACTGACATAAGGGGTAATGGACATTTGCAAAAATAATCAAGACCCAAATAAGCAGGAAAATGATCGCAAAGCACAGAAAATCAAATCATCTACAAAATTGAAAAAAACACCTATGTACACAAATCATGCATGAATGACTCATGCGTAATACTTTTTGAGATACAACCCATTTCTGGGTTATTCTAACGGATGACATTCATAATCAATGCGTTCATAGGCCCCATTCCATAATACACATTAAAAAATGTAAGGCCCATGCCACATGGGTTGAAATTTACCTACCCCCAGCTTATCATGAGCTTGGTCATACAGAAGGACAAGATCTCCTTCAACGAAAGAACGAGGGGAAACTCATTGGTCAAAATGAGCTTTGACCCACTTTTTCTGTGCTTCAATAACTAGAGCATCAAAGTGACAAGTTTCATCTAACCTTTCGAGATAAAGGAGACAGTCTTCTTCGGGTGAAGTTTTCTTTAGTAATTAAATATCCAACTTCAACGAAGGTATTTCACATTCAATCGGAAGAGTGGCTTCCAACCCATCAACCAACTGAAAAGGGGTGAATTTGGTTGCACTCTTAACTAAGGTCCGGTATGCCCAAAGAGCTGAAAATAACATGAGATTCCAATTGGATTTATGGATCCCAATCATACGTTGAAGCATGGTAACAAGAAATTTGTTCACGACTTTGACCTGGCCATTGGCTTGAGGATAGTATGGCGTTGAGCTGTTGTGATGCAGACCCAACTTAGAAGTCAACTCAGCCACCATGTAATGTCGAAAATGGGAGCCATGATCAGTGAAGATGGCTTGAGGGACACCAAACCTAGCAATGATATTATTGAATATGAATTGAGTAGCCGTCTTACCGTCGGCGGCAAGTGTACGCATTGCTTTGGCCCATTTGGTGAAGTAGTCCACAACTACGATAATAGAAGCATGCCCCCCGGCCGAGTGAGGGTTACATGTCATAAAATCAATGCCGCACTTTGAAAAGGGACTAATGGTAATGATAGGATGAAGAGGTACAGGTGGTGCATGCATCTTGCGTTGATAAACCCAGCCATCATGACATTTACGAACTGCGACAATGCAGTATTTGAAGATAAAAGGCCAGAAATAACCAGCATGAATAATTTTCTGTGCAGTAGCATAACCAGACATGTGACCACCACAAGCGCCACTGTGACAATCATTGAGGACTTTCTCAGCTTCCTCGAGGGCCAAACATCAACGAAGAATGGAATCCACTCTGACACGATAGAGGGTATCCTCGACTATACGATAAGGTTGCGACTGAAGATGGATGCGTCGGCAGGCATCCTTTGTCAACTCATATGAAAGTAGAAGTTAGGAGATAAACGATGATATCACCATACCACGAATCGAGGGTGCTAATCAAGAAAAGTGTATTGCCTAGTATATATTCCTCAGGACAAGACGATGGAGAGTCTGAAGGTGAGGAACAAATTAAATCAACAAAGACTAATGACTTCTTCGACTTGGCCGCATTAAATTCCAAATCGAACTCCTAGGGGATAACAATCCACTTCGATTATTTGCCCCCTAGAAATTGTCGAGACAATATATAGGTCATGGGGTTGCAATCGGAAATCACAGTCACCGTACACAAAAGAATATAATGACGAAAACGCTGAATGACTTGGACCACAGCTAACGCTAACTTCTCGATGTGTGCATAGCATGTCTCAGGGTCAAGAAGGTTACGAGACAAGTAATAAATAACATGCTCATTATCGTCATCATTGTCTTGTATCAGAACCATGGCAATCGTACTGAAAGCAGCGGCTAAATAAAGGCAAAAATCATGATGATAGTTAGGAGGAAGCAATAGAGGAGCGTTGACAAGCAATGTCGTCAGGGCCTCAAAATACTTTTGAGCAATCTTATCCCAACAGAATGGGATGCCCTGTTTTAATAAACACATGTATCCCTGAGCCAATTCTGCATAGTTAGGTACAAAATGGCGTAGAAAATTATCCTTACCTTGGAAACTCTGCAACTGATGTAATGAGGATGGAGAGGAGATATTAATAATAGCCTCAACCTTCAGAGTATCGAGGTGAATTCCATATTTGGATATGATAAACCCTAAGAGTCTACCGTAATTGTGCGGATTAAGTTGAATATTGTAACGTCGACAACGAAGAAAAATATGATGAAGATGGTCAGGATGGTCTAGACGCTTAGCAGAATGAGCAGGAAGGTCATCCAAATAAGGCTGAATGATGTGTCGAATATCGTGAAAAGCATATGACATTGCTCGCTGAAATGTAGCCTCAGTATTCTTTAATCCGAAAGGGAGCTTTTTATATGTGAAAGTACCCCAATGACAGATAAAGGCAGTTTTGCTTTGATCAGTCAAAAGAATATTAATCTGATTGTGACCAGAAAAATCGTCCATTAAGGAAAATATCTCACTCCCAGCACAGTCATCAATGATATGATCAATAAAGGGGGTGGGATAATTATCCTTAGGACAAGCCCGATTAATATCACAATAATCAACACAGACACGAATATTTCCCTACTTCTTATCTACAGGAATAATATTAGAGATCCATTCTGTCAAAGGAATCGGATAAATAAAACCAGCTCGGAGAGGTTTTTCAACTTCAGCCTTAATAGCGGTAGCTTTTCTAAGGTGCACTGGACGAAGATGTTGGCGAACAAGTTTCAAACCAGGATATAAAGGAATTTCATGCACCACTATACTAGGATCAATGACGGGGCATTTCTTCTTAGGAACATGCAAAGAAATAACGGAACTCGCAAAAAAGGCTAGTATAAACTTGGACTTAATCAGAAGAACAAGTAACCCCAATATGAATGTTCTCGACGATTCCCGGTTTAACGGAAATTTTAATAGGCATCGTCTGTGTAATGTTACGCAAGTTACCTTCTGTAAAGACGTCATGTGTCAAAACAGGAAATTTAAGTGGAGGTGAAGGAACCTGAGTTACAAAATGCTCGAGACAAGTAGACATGGCCCCTAGGCCAGGAATAAACGAGGAACGATGATGACCATCATCCCACATCAGATCCTCAAGAGACATGGTTTCCACGATGGCCTCATCGAAGGGAAACACTTCTGTTAAAGGATCAGGTGAATCTGAATCACCAAGCCAGGGGGATTGAGACTAAATTTCAAGAGACATGCTCAAAGGAGTACAATCAGAAGATGGAGGTTTCGAAGCAGCAATGAGTTCACAATAATCAATCTCAATCAGACTCAAAGGCATCAAATATCTGAAGGAATCAATCTATTCAGGCAAAGGAATAATCCACGGGTCATCAGACTGAGAGATCATACCAATCTGAACAGTATTTGAAGGAGGAAGAGGAAAAATACCCATGAGGGCAGGATCTTTAAAAATACCTAGCCCTATGCTCTCATAGGGAGTGGGAATCTTATCCACATATGGAACGTTGTTCTCAGAAGAAGAGGTAAAGAAATACAATTGATCAACAGTAACAATCTTTCCTTCATGTGGAAATTTCAAAACATGAAAGAGAGTGGATGGAACACACAACATGGCATGAGTCCAACTGCAACCGAGGAGAAGATTATAATTGAGCTTAGCATCAACGACTTCGACCTTGACATTGACTATCTTCCCTTTCAAAGTAATTGGTAAACTAGCGAGAACACCTAAAGGTTTTGATTCTCTTCCATCAAATGCTTCTAGGGAATTTAGTGATGAATTAAGGGCTGGAGAACCAATGGCTTTCCAACACGAAGATGACATGATACAGGTTGATGCACCTTCATCCACAACTACTCGATAAATATCGAGACCATTAATAACAACTTGAATAATGAGCGCAATTTTATCCGGAAGTCGTGGAATGAAATTTTATAGATCGAAATAAAGAAGGTTAGTCTGGGTAGGATAAATCCCGCCAATCGAGGATAAGAAAGCTCTTCACTATGACAGATACCTCTAAAGTAATTCTAAAGTGGACATCGCGGATGGTGCCTAAGCAAAATCCTCAATAATATTGTAATGGTGAGCGGCACGGGCATTGGGATTATAAGAAGACTTACGGAGGACACCTTCGGAAGGTGGTCCCATGATGGATTCAACATTGGGCCTTTCAATCTTTAGAGGACCAGTGACAGGTGGAGGAGGATGACCATCAACGATCTCCTTCCCCGTGGCCTGACGAGATCTAGCATAATCTTTTGATCAAGTAGCAATAGAAACGGTGCTCAGACCATTCATCATGAACACTTGAGAGCCAAATGGGGCAAAGGACTGAGCTTGCTCTACCATCTAAGCCTGCTGAGATGGGAAAGGTTCTTTAAGAACGGTCGGATTTCCTTGGGTACCTTTGACAAATCGGCTCACTTAGGACTATGGAGGACAGTCTTTGGTGAAGTGCTCTTCATCATAGATCAAACAAGGGTACTTTGGTTTGCGTTGAGAACCATCACCAGCACGAGGTTTCTGAGAATCCTGTTACAGGGTATCAGCTTTGGCTTTACCTTTACCCTTCTTATTACCTTTAGAAGTATTATCTGTAGGATTGGCCTGAACGACATTAACTTCTGCGGGTTTACCAAAATTCGAAGTAGACTGAGAAGCAACATTATTGGAAGAAGCAGGCTTTGACTTCCCAGAGTTTGAATATGAATACTTTTGAGAAGTCTAAGAAACATAACCAATAATATCATCGACGGATGGAGTCGCTCGCAGTTTAGAATTTCCAGGTCGGGGAGCATTAGGCAAGATATCATATAATGCGCCAGACTAAGAGTACACAATATCAAGGTACCGGGCATAAGAAATGGCTTGTTCCAACATTACACATGCCCCCATAGCTATGTCTTTGGCAATCTGATTGACAAAGGAGGTGGTGAACCAATGAGTTAGACGTTGATCAGGAATTTCAAATTTGATCATGTGAAGACAATGCCACCACTCATGAATATGATCCGAGATATGAGTAGCTCGGTCTTGTTTCAATGAATTGAGGAGGCGCGTCCTGGTCTCATAACGGACTGGTAACTGAAAATGCGTAAGGATTTCCATGGCTAAATAATTGAAATCTTGGAAGACGCCACGAGATAGCTCAATGTACCACTTTGCAGAAGCACCAGTAAGAGTTCGATGGAAAAGACAGAGTCTAATAGAATTGTCAACCCAAGAGTTAGAGGAACACCACAAATGGTAAGTCATAACATGCACTTGGGGGTCTTCACTAGACTTTCCCTCAAAGTTAGGACAAACACCAGGAATCTTGATTGGAACCGGAGGCCAATACGGGTTATGAAGAATGGGATCGTTCGTCAACTTTGACACATCAGGTAATTCCAACGTAGCAAGAAACGGTAATTAGCTATTGAAAGTCATCATAGGTCTTTGATAAGGACCTGCATGTACATTCCATCTAGTCTGAGCATGATTTTGTCCCCATACATTCTGTCTCGAAGGATTCAAATCATAGGAATTAGAAGCCAGATAAGTTGGTTGATACTCGGGTTGAGGACTAGGATATTGAGTCAGGGTAGACCATTGAGGTCCTTGTTAAGCAGTGTATGGAGTCTGTTGTGGAATGTAAGAATGGCTTTGAGGTTGATGACAGACAGGTTGATTTTGAGGGTAAGGAACCTGAGGTGCAATATATACCGGTTGATATGAACCTTGAGGGTAGTAAAAACCTTGCAGTTGAGCAGGTGGACCCAACTAAGCAGGTTGAGTAGGCTGCTAAGTGGGTAGAACGGGTTGCTGAAACAATGGAACCGGCTGAGGAACAGGTTGAATCAGTTTCTGAGGAGCACCAGGTTGGCCTTGTGGAAAATTTTGGCTTGATGGTTGCAATGGACCAGGTTGTCCCTAATACCCAAGTTGACTCGGAGATGGACCGTAGGGTTGTCCTGGTTGCACAACATTCCGCCCATATTGAGCATGTGGCTATATTTGTGGTGCAACAGGTTGTCCCTGTGGTGGGTAGATTCCCCCCCAGGAGCATAAGATAGTCCTGGTTGATTCAAAGATTGACTGAAAATATCAGAGGGTTGTCCATGTTGGGCCAAAGGTTGCCATTGTAAAGGTTGGCCTTGTGGACTGTAGGGCTGTCCCTGTGGACCAGAAGTAGGGCCCTGTTGAGCTAAAGGTTGTCCCACAAGGGGTTGTCCTTGCAAGCTAGAGAGTTGCACAGGCAAGGTAGGTCTGAAATGAGAAACGGTCTGATAAGGATCATTAGGAGGAAAATAAACTAGATTACCATGCTCATCATAATGAAGTGGATATGAATAAACAGGGTTACCAACAACATTGTAATAATGAAAAAGAGGATTACCAGGAGCCTGAGGCTACTCAGAACCCTGAGAGCTCTGCTGCTGAACAACTAATAGATACTCTTCAAAAGTAAGACCACAAGGAATCACAGGGGTAGTGTAAATAACACTAGAAGTAGGCGTGGCCTCCGTCGAAGGAGAATAACATCGATGAATATCCAACATCTGCTCATCAAACACAGGTAGAAACCATAGGCTTGGTAGAGGTAGACAGGGTTTCCATGGCACGAGTTTGTGAGCTACCTGGGCTAGGATTAGCAGGCCACGTAGGGTTGAGAAAAATAGACCTGCAGATGTGAAAAGATCCTGATGACTGATGGGTATCAATAGGTGTGGATGAAGCCACACAGCCTGTCGGTCAAACTAGAATAAATGTAACAGTAATTGACGAACCAGGTGTCGAAGGTGATAGTCCTAATGAAGGTAAGACCAAACTCTGTGAAGGATTTACTGTACTAGATTGCACAATGGAGGCAACACCAGACATAATCTGACTCAAGGACTGATATCCAGGAAGAAGTGACACCGATGGAGGAGAATACTGAGTAGAAACATGAGGGACATCTTCCGGAAAAAACTGATATTCTCCTATGGAAATAGGCATTCCTTCACTACCAACAGGACGATATGAGTCCTTATCTGACTCCGCCGTAAGATCTTCAAAATGACTACAACGACTAGGAGGCCCAACAACATCAAAAAATGGCAAGCCCGACGTAAGAGGAGGAGAATCTCCTTCTTCACCAAAACCAGACCTAGCACCAGAAGGAGGCCAATTGAAATAAACTGGCTCTTCAGGAGGAGATCGAGTAGTAAGAGGCAGGACAGATGGGAGAATAGGTTGCGAGATCTCGACAGACCTAGTGGGCTAACGAGTTTCGAAAGAAATGTCTGGGAAAGAACTACCACTAGGAGGCAGTGAGGACAATGAAACCGGTGGTTCCACCACCGTGACCATATATCAAAACAGAAAGGGAAAAAGAAAACCAATCGAGGACTCCAAGATCAAAACCAAGGAAAAAACAATAGGCCAAGTAATAAAACTTTAATAGACGTGTGATTGTAGGTGATTAATTTTATGACGCTAAAACCATATTTTGTTGTTTTTTTTTTAAAGAGTCGAGAAATAGGCCAAAGATGACTCTAGTTGCTTTCAATTTTAAACGAGCGTGAAAGGACAAGTTCTCGACTATCTCTTCTCTTTTTAAAGAGTCATGAAAAGATCAAAATGGCTATTCTGGAATACTAAGCAAGAGGGTATACCAGGTTTCCGTGAACTGCCATATACACCTTGGTGATCAAATGAAATAGAAATGACCAAGGCCTAGACGTACGTGCAGGTAGTCTCCCCAAATGTTGTGTTCGATGTATCACAGTTACAAGGTGACAGACTCGACTTCTTATGGATAATATGATTGCAACGTAGAAGGGTTTCCCTTTATATACTCGACGGTATGGGGAGCACAAGTCCATACTAGCGATGTCTAAAGCCAGATGGAGAATGACAACTACTAGGTTTTAAGACGCTGGAACACGTCTCTAGCCTATGTTGGGTGTGGAGCCTGATTATCTTGTTTACTTTGTATCACAGCATTGGACCCCTGTACCTTAAAAGGGGTGGCAACGCCGCCCAACATTTGTTTCGTAGTCCATGGGGGCAAGAAACTTTTGGAGCCCCCTCGGAGGGGCTTTTCCCTGCGTGCCCCCGGGCTTAAAAATGTATGTAAAATTGCCTTGTAAAAATATAGTAATTTCTAGTCAATCTGGGCCGTTCATTAGGCAAATGATCCGACGGTAGAAGTTATGTTTAGATTAGGCGCTCAGAAGGCAACCCCGTTAAGGAGGGCATTGTAATAAGTAACAGGTATCGTATGCGTATTCTGGAGCGGAAACGAGGAGGGAGAACGTGAGAGAACAGAGGATATTACGCCGGATCCGTCGTAGGTTTTGTCTCATTTTGCCGGATAATAGAAAGGAAGCATCGGGTCAGGCTCGTGACGTAGCCCAAACTGGGTGAACCACGTATATCTGTGTCTCTCTGGTTTTATGTGTTTTGTGTGCTTGTATTTTCCTCATATTTTATGTGTTGCATTGCTCCATAATATATAATTTTCTAACGGCCTAGACCATTAAAATTTTTTTGTTAGGTTTCAATGCTTCCTTAGGTTAATTAAATAAGTTTTAAAGTTGATCTTGGATTACATTTCAGTTTTAAGGTCCTATCGATGTTGGATCTTAAAACTCGCTAAATGCAAGCTATATGCAAATGAACATCATTTCCGATTCAATGAATGCTATTTATCAGAAGGATAAATATCTTTCAAACAAAAAGCAAACAATGAGATCATGCAAAGAAATCCACTAATGCATCTAATAGAATATGAAAATGAAACTCTTTCTTAGATAATCAGATGCTAGTTATGCAAAAGAGTATTTCACTTTCAATGCAAGAAAGAATGCAAAATATGTTTTTTTTTTTTTTTCAATGAAAAGAAGTACATGATGCACTAATTACATGAAAAATGAAAAACAAACAATAGCTTAAGTGTTGCATAGGAATAGAAATTGAATGAATCAATAAAACACGAAACAAACACAAGAAATCACTCAAACTAATGTTGCAATCTTTCAAACCAAGAGATAGTTTTCAAAATGATCTAAAACAAGAAATGTAATCTGCACTTGGAGAAAAAGGGCAGAGAACCAATCGAGAAAATGAAATGACTCTACAACCAAGGAAATCACTCAAAGGACCAATAAAACTGAGTGCAATCAAGCCACAAATGGGACTGACAACAATCAAACCAACTCGATTTTAGAACAGAAGGCTCAGTGCACAAGGACACCTAGAAACCCTAAGGCGTCAAATAAGAATATGGACAAACAACTCAGAAAAGAAAGTCTACAACAATTAAAACAATCCCAAAGGAAAAATCGTGCATAGAAATAACCCAGAAGCAAGCACAATTGACCAAAAGACTCATCAAGGAGGTCAAACCAATTCCTACAGGGATTGGCGCGACTGTAAGGCTATAAATCGTGCCATACAGGGGTTGGCGCGACTACAAAAAGAGCAACCTATGCCAAGCCAAGTAACTATGGGAAAAAGAGGAAACACCAAAACCTAATGAGCAGAGGTCAATCTTGACACTCTGGAGCTGAATAGAGGATGAAAACTAAACAAGCAAACCAAAAGAGATAGATAACAAAAAGTAGTAATTGAAACTGACCCAACAAAAATAAAGGACAAACTCGCACAAATCCCCAGTTTAGTCACCAATTTGTTATGCAGGTAAATCCTCTCTGCGGATAGAGACGATCCCTCTAGCCCTCGAGTGGGTCTAGAAACAAAGGGACATGCTAAAGTGATGCTTCCTAATTATTGAATGAACAAGGGACACGGTAGATTGACCTACCTGGAATCCAACGTTTTTGTTGTTGTTGTAGTAGTGGTGGCCTCTTGCTCCTGCTTCGGCAAGTCACAATCCGTTCGCCATTACGCTTGGATGCCTGCAAAAAGAACAAGAAAACAAGAACAACATACAAGATGACAACATTTCATTCACAACTATTAACCAAACAAATAGGGCTAAACATATTGCGTTAAATAAACATCATAACACAACAGTGGAACCAAACAGTAGTCATGTATATAAATGAATAGAAGGAAGAGTTACAACAGATGCTTTGACGTCACAGTCTCCTCCAGTGGGGTTCAGGCGAAGTAGGTCTCAGATGCTCATCAGGGAATTCGGATGGGATGAAGGCATGGACTCAAGCTTCCTCAATGTAATTCCTCCTATCTTCTCTAGTCATTCAGCTATAGTATGTCTAATTCTCCAAGTTCAACTAGCTTGTACTAAGAGAGATAGCTTCTTTTATAGAGGAAAAAGAGGAGGTTAGGATCCCTACAAAGGTGGGAGGGAGGCCTATGCTTTAGGGAGTTCCCATAAGAGGTGGAAACCATAAACCTAAAGGAGGTAGTCCATGGTTTATCAGTTCAACCACTCCCAATGACTCATCCTCGAGGTCTTTGGAGTGGAATCTCCACCTATATTTTTAAAAAAATTCCATAAATAGCTTGGCACAGGTGGCAAACTAGGACAGAGCGCCAGCTGGCGCAAGCCTAGTGTTAATTTTCCTCTTCAACACGAGGGCATAACTGATTACCCACGCCAAGGAAAAAACAAGGGTTTTTGAGTCTCTACTCAGGGAATTGTCAACAAGAGGAATGTTACTCTCATGTAAAGGGACACAATAATGGTTTTTGCAAGGCATGACACTGCTTATTGGTCACAAAAATGACCCTCCAATTGGTGAGATGGGGATTGTAGGGACAGTGACAAAATTTTGTGTAACAAATACCATAGATGAACTCACATTGAATTGAGGAATTAGAGAACTTCTTCAAATATTTTGTCCCTATCCTTCACAAAGGTGAAATAGTTGTGATGAATATCTTAGATCCTAGTTTTAGGTATATCTATCCTTTGGGTTTCCACCTAGATTGAACCTAGGCTAGTAAACTTTCTCTAAAATCCAAGAACCCATAAAATTTTCTATGGCTACATAATTTATGACATA
Organism: Pinus albicaulis; assembly: GCA_034641835.2. Taxonomy (NCBI): domain Eukaryota; kingdom Viridiplantae; phylum Streptophyta; class Pinopsida; order Pinales; family Pinaceae; genus Pinus; species Pinus albicaulis. The sequence goes on along the minus strand of CM076580.1, from coordinate 305,268,182 downwards.
TTAGATCGATATAAATATGTTATGAGATGTGACTTCATACCTTGGATTTTCTTTTCTTTTATTTAGGAATATATTCTATAACCTATTTTCCTAATGTTTATTATGTTGTTTCTTTCTATTAGAGGCATCCTTCTCCATTGGGTCTTTTCCTACCCTCTTCCTTTCCACATTTCAAATCTAAATATAATTGGATTCACTTCCCTTATGGTCATATATTTAAAGGATTTTCCAACAGATTTTCATGTAAATACCCATTGGAATTGAGCATGATCATTGTTGTTAACACCTATGTTGAAATTCTCTTTTACCGCCCTATTATAAAATCATAAGACCTTCAATACCTATTCTCTCTCCAAATTTAGATCATTTATTCAATAACGTCTTATCTAACATTCTTCATTTAATTTGTGTTTTCTTCTTAGAAAACATACATATATTAATATTTATGAAAATGTTTGATATTAACATGCATAATAAAAACTATGTTTAAGCTTCAATAGTTAATTTGTGTGAAATTAATGTGTATGTTCTAAACATTAATGTATGACATAGTTTAAGTAGCTGACCTTTTGGAAATTTTATGTTCTAAGCATTAATCTACGGCATAGTTTAAACTTGTGACTTTTTAGATTTTACTTCAAAATATAGCAACACAATTTTTGGTGAAGTCTTAGTGTTTTTTTATTTTCGTAAATATAAAACTTCATATTTCATCTCAAAAATAGAGAGTATATGAAAATTGTTGTCTCAAAACATGGCCAAACATATAAATTGATGAAATTGACCTTAAAAATACCTACGTCATTGATTGTTAAGATCTCGATTTTACATAGTAGTCAAGCATCAATATTCCTTACAAGACTGAAAATATTTAACACACAAGGTAATACAAACCAACAACCATCACTGTGCATAACATAAATAATCTAGCCATAATTACAACCTTTAGATTCCAAATTGGTTAGAAGAGGAGGCCAACAAATAAACATCACCCAAATCTACATGAAACAAGCATCATATATCCTTTTTTCAACAACCCAAACTATACTCAAGAGCGCATCCACAGAAAATAACAAAACAACACTCTATCCATAAAAGCATGAACAATTCTACAACCCATTTCAAATTTTTCTCCAAAAATATGTCAGCAACATGACCACATTAGCATTAAAAACTGTACCATGATGTTGTAAAAAAAAAAAAAACCACCATTGTCATAATGGTTGAGAGTGCATATCACAAGCCAATACCGCAGTAGGCCATCCATAAGATCCTAGAACAAAGTATCATTTCCAAATTGAAAAGAAATGATACATATCATCACCATACTAGTAATTAACTAAAGAGATCAATATTGGGGTTTGAATGATTTCAATCGAAGGATCAATGAGACCTCTCGAACCAGAATCAATCAAAATATAATTCTCCACCGTTGCTCAATGACATTCAATGTTATCCAAACAAAAATGCACATTGAGAAGCATCTTTTTGACATCCTCTAATGACTAGAAAATTTGTCCTGGAAAGGGAAAAGGAGACAGAGGAAGGTTGTTGTTTGTTCGTTTTGTTATCCTCCAGAGTGTTCGAAGGCTAAGAATGGAAACCGATAGAGGTAAACTCGAACCACTTAGGATTTGGTAGCTAGCCCTACAAAATTAGAGAGGGCTCTCTTTGTGATCTTAGAGCCAACAAGGTGACTGAAGAGGGTTAAATGATATTAGACTAGGTATTGAGCTCTAGGGTTTTGAAATTTAGGGGTTTTGTCGGATTGGGAGAGAGGTCAAGGAAAATAGGTCATATCTAAAAGATTTCAGTTGCAGGGATGCAAAGGGGCATGGAAGATATGTTTACTGAAAAATTGAGGTTTTCAATTGTAGTGTAGGGTGGAAAATAAAAGGTTCAAAATGAGCATGATAAGAATGAGTTCATTTATCATAAGATGAATAACAAAAACATGAAATTCCTTCCAAAATAAAGAATAAACTTCGTGAATTCTGTTTAAAATCTTATACGAAGATCACTAAAAGAAATGATATGGAAAGAAGAGGAAATAATCATTCGTAAAAGTGAATTACAGAAGAAAAAAACTGCCAAAAAATCATACCACATGAATCACTATATAATAGCTGCATATGTCATTGCATTTCTATAAATATAAGCTATACACAAAGATCCAAGCCTTCTACTCTCTGATGTCCAACCTTGAATTTTACTGAAAACAAGATACATATAGACCAAAAACCATTTTCCCCTCTCTCGGGGTTAGAATCCATCTTGATAGGAAAATTTCACACAAACTTCTCTAACCAAACCTAAAACTAGGGAGGTTAAAACAAACTCTCCTTTTAGCCTTTGACTCGCCTTTCTATCATTAATGTCCTTCATAATTAAATCAAATTTACATTAACAAACTTAATTACATTCACATACATTATGTAACCTGAAAACAAGAGAAATTACATCATGAGAAAACAATTTTGACTGATAAAACTCAAAAATTTGACCTCCAAGGAAAAGTGTAGCACATTCTGAGAAAAGCACAGTGCCATGTGGGGAAAGCGCAACACCAACTTGCAGGGCAATTTTAAGTGGCTTCCAACGCTCCAAATCCTGATTTGAAGGTACCATTAGAAAGCATAGGATGTCTATTTTTCCATAGAGTCCTTAAGGAAGAGAAATGGCCTCTCCAAGGCTAATAAAAATAGATTCTCCCAAGGTCACTCTAAAATCATAGCACGAGGGTGAAAACAATAGCAGAAAGTGGTTTTTTAGCATGTTTTTTTCATTTTTCTTCCACCCAGAAAGATGACATGGCACAAAAAATATATAGATGATATATGTAGGTCACAAGCTATCCATTAATATAAAATTTTTGTGTTTTGGAGCCCTCAGGGAAAAGTGCAATGCCAAGGTGTTGCGCTTTTGACTCGCATGATTTTCCTGTTTTAGCCAAAAATCACCAAAATGTCAAAATTTTCAAAATTTTCCTAAAAAACGGTCTAGAATTACCCATTTAAGTTTGAAAATGATGTGTTAAGAAATGAGAGAGGCCTCAACCAAAAAATCAAGCTTATCCTTCTTATTTTTCTTAATTAGGGTTTTCCTCAATTTCTTTTTCAAGATTTTGACCTTAATATGAGAAATTTTGTTTCTGGTGTAGTAATGCATTGCCATGTGCCTCTGAAGCTTGTTATTCATTTTTTCCTTCTTTAGAAGCTTCTCCAAGTGAAAATTTACCTTGTTAAGCTAAAATTCCTTATCTTGCTCGATTTTTGTTGCAATCAAATCATCAAAATCCTCTTGATCTAGTGGTGGAGATGGTTCAATTGCTTTCTCTTCTTGCCTCTTGATACCTCTTGTTCTTGGCCTCCTTGGTTCGAATTTCACTTCCTTATCCTCAAGCTTCTCAACATAAGTCACTGACTTACCTTATCCATCCATATTCTCCAAATATGCCTTAGGTTTACTAAGCAAGAGTTGTTTTACTTAGAGCTGCTTGTTCTCCTGCTGAAGAAATGTAATCATGAAATTAGCCTTTGATAGTTTGTCCCTGAGGTCTCTGATATCAGCTTATTTCTCCTTGATAATCTTCTCTAGTGACTTTTCCTCCTCATGCATCTCTATATTTGCCATGTCAGTGTCAAAATGTACCTGTTCTTCCTATTGCAATGGTGCCTCATGCCTCATGCTAATATCTCTTTTTCAACTGAAGTACGTTGAGCCCTTTCCACACTACCAGGAGAAAACATCAGGCTCTTTCCTCTGGTATATGTTTTAGTCACGTCAGCCCTAGGTGTTCTTGTTACATGTCTAATTTTAGAACCTACTTCTTGTTGTCTTGGTGATGTCAAAGTTGTAGACTTACTGCTATATTGAATTGGAGTAGGCAAAAGAGAGGATGACTAGATGAAACCCTCCCAAGACAATTTGACCTGTGTAACCTGATGGAAAATAAGGATTTTCACCAAGGCATGATGGAACAATATTGCTTGATGATCTTGCCCTTTTCCATGTACTTTTTATGCCACTTTGATGAGGCTTCTGTAGAGGTAGTGAGCTAGGTTAAGAGCTTTAACACCTGTCAAATGCATCAGTATTCTAACATGGTGTTGATAAATATTTGAAAAAACACTCTCACGTTTAAAATATGTCATAATCATGTTCATGAGAGGGTCATACTTATCAATCAAGGTTTTGAAAGGAAAAATATGCTTTGGAGCATCTTTGTATGGAGGCTACAAAAACATCTTATAATTTTCAATATCTAGGTCTCTCCTTTTGAACCAAAGCTCTCCATGGCTAGGGATCCCAGTGGATATTGAAATGGCCTTTGCTGAAATATTAAAAAAATCCCCTAAAATATTTACCTTATCCCTCCTTAGGAAAAGGTGCTTGTTAATTTATCACTAAAACCCAATTCTTTAATCTTTTAGCAGAAAACAAAGCAACTTGCATCTTGGAATGAATTCTTGAGAAATGGTGAAGCCATGATATCCTGTACTCTGGTTGGTTCGTATATAATTATCTGACCTCTTTTATGCTTTCCCTGGTCATTGGACTCTGAATCCATGTGAAACCCTAACTCACTAGGAAGGGGAATTAGGGTTTAGCTTTAGGAAAATGAGGGATTTGGAGCGGTTTTAGGAATGAAGGGAGATGAAGGGGTTTGAGAGTGTCTAGATTCTTGGGAAAATTTATGGGGGTAGGGATATATGTTAGGGAGTGTAGGGAAGTGAAAATTTAGGAAATGAGTGAGGGGAATTGGTATAAAAATGAAAAACACAATCCTAGCCTAGGAAAGTGTAGTGTAGGATAGGGTTTGTAGGGAAATGAATGAAATGAGGGAAATGGGTAGGGGAAGTGTCAAGTAAGGTGTATGGAATGTGTGGGAGGATATTTCAACATGAATTTCATGGTTTTTTACAGTAGATGGACCAAAGAAACTATGATACTAAAGAAGAAACAAACCCTAGAAGAGGGTGATTTTCTGAGCTTTCAAGCATGAACTGAAGCCAAAGAAAGGTAGATGAGGGAAAAATGTAACCCAATTACTTTTTTTTCATGAGCTGGAACCTGTGGTTGATGAAGAAACTGCCAGAGAAGAAAGATTGTGCTCCCTCGAGAAAAATGCAGATTATTGTAGAAAAGCACGGCGCAACTGAGAAAAGTGAAGTGCAACAAGAAAATTCAGCTTTTCAAGGATGAAATTTGATGCTGCCAAGATTTCTTATGAGAGATAAATGAGAAAATGATATGCCTTGTTGGTTTTTTAATGGTTGGAAGTCGATTTTTCTCTTAGGTGGTGATTTGGCCCCACCTTGTCATTTCAAAAAATGACGTGATAAACTTGTGTACTACAGCTTCAAACCTTATGATACATAATTACATCTTAATAAAGATCAAAAGGCATTTTTATATCATTGTATAACATGCTTCCCTATTACTACTCCCTTTGATGATGACATGACCTATTTACATGACTATTGATAATATGACCTAATGATGACATTATATGGAATGATAACCAGAATGATAACCAAAATGATGACCAAGATGACCGAGACACTCTTCCAGGAAATAATGACTTGACCATGATAATATTTATTGACAATGAGAATGAAGGGAGCAGTAATGGCCAAGATAACTAACAATGATCAAATTTTTATTTGAAAACTCCTTGAAACTATAAAAAATAGACCTAGAATCCTATCAACCATATGAAAGAGCATAATTTTATCACTAGTGACTAACAAGATTGAAAAAAACTAACAGGTTTAAAGCCAACAAAATCATGAAATGGAACCTTCTCTTCTGAAATCTACCAATATTTGGAAGTCATTTAGCTCCTTCTCCCCCCAATTCAGATTCAGAACAATAAGGGCGATCCCCTGTATCCTTTCTTTCCGAAGCCAATATCTCCTTCTACACCTCAAGAGGAACATTACCAAAAGTAGTAGCCACCAAATCATAAGAAAAAGGCAACAACCTTTTAAAATCAATGCTTCCTATGCCACCACGTACACTGCTCATTCTCTGTCTTGGGGCCATGAGAAAAGCTATAGATAAACAATGAGGGCATCCACTAGAAAGACATCTACTAATAAAATAGTACGGAGGATGATGAAGGGGGCCTTGAATTCCGATCTATAAACTATAAGGTCATCAAGATAATGCCACTCCAAATACCCAAAGACTAAAAGATTATCAAGCTCTCCACATTGCAACAAAACAGAACAACCTAAAATGTTCTTTGCAAAAATAACTATACAACAAGAACTCAGAGTCTTGGAATCGAGACGTAGACCTAGTGGTGACTCATACAATAGAGAAAAACCCACACAACTCTTCAAATGCAATTGACTCAAGAATTGAAACACCAAATTGATAGACTATAACACTCCCTTCCAAGAAACCAATAACTAGTAGCCCAAATAACTTGAATTAGCCACCACAATAGAGCATAAATCAGTATCTGCAAACAACAATAGAGAAATTGAAAGAATAAACACCCAAGAAGTCTTAGTATTCACTTATTTAAATTGAAATTTTGAGTAAAAATAGATTCAACACTATTGAAAATCCCTAAAGGACTAGGATTATGCAAACAAATTAACTTACAATTATAATTTTCTCCACTAATTATGGAATGAAAAATATGTCCACAAAATGACAAAAAATTCTTACCACTCCTAAGAGGTTAGAGGTTCAAAACTAGAGGGGGATAGAGTATGTATGCCTTAGTAGACTTAGCAATTGATGCGAGGTAGGCCCGTTGTACCACAAACAAGGGGGTCTCATAGATCAATTTAGTGTCTTCACAGTGACCTTAAAATTCGATAATAATAATAATAATATCGATAAGTGTAACCTATTTAGGAATAAAATTCTCAAAATTTTTAGATTTTAAAAAATAAAAAATTATAAAAACTTATAAATTTTCTAAATTTAAGAATGTGAGAACATTCTTAATCCTCCTCCCTCCACCCTATCATGACATTGTAAATTCTCAACCTTACACATGTCACATAACTATTTTGATTGCTATCCTTAAACTATATGGTTATGAGGTTAAAAACATTATTTTCTGCTAAATGATTTTCCAATTTGACATCATCTTTGCCCACGGAAATATGGGCAAGTGGTCAAATTGTTGTATACATTATCAAGGTCTATCATCAATGCATTGCAATTAAATGTTATTTCAGTGAGCTATACATATTTTTTGGGTTATAAGATATTAAATGCTGTTGGGTATATACGGCCTATCATTAGATTTAAACCAATTTAAATCTAACCATATATATATCCAACCACATTTAATATCTTATAAATCTTATAACCAAGGAAATGATGATAGCCATTTCAATGTGCATTATGTTAACATTAAGTAACCTTCCAATGATGAAATTGTACTTAAGAAAGAAGTTGTCTACCCAGCATATGGAATAGCCTGGCGGCAGTTTTTTGCCGGATCCGGTAAAAAAAATTCAAAAAATCAGATAGTTGGAGTGTTTAAATTGCATTTTTGATAGTGGAAATAGATTCAACAGTATAAAAAACCCTTAGGACACCCAAAATACTGAAATTTAACAACTATAAACAAGATTCTAATAAATCTTTGCAGATTTTTTTCAAAATTTGTACCAAATTCTAAGCTATTTTATTATTTTTTAAACTACGGCCTTAGGAAATTAACCAGCCAACGCTAGCTGTCATCAACCCCTGATTCATGAATCAATGTAGGAATTCAGAGGACTTCTCAAACGTTGTCTTATTTTATAATAAACTTGAGAAATTAGTCAGCCGACCCTAGCTGTTATCAACCAGTCATGTATGAAATAATTAATGGGTCACTGGTCAAATGTTTCGTTTATGTAATTACGTAAGTTATTATTTCTATCATTGCGTACCAAATAAAAAAGATAGTCTAATGCTGGTAAAGTAGCTCTTATTTCTAGAAATAGTAGAAGAAAAATATATAATCGGATTTTGCGGTGATAAAGTCTGATTGAGGATGACATATGATGAACCAAACTCAAAATTTTAGAAACCAAGTTCGTAAAAGTAGCTATGATTACCACAGTACAAAATAAATAAACAAAAGGCTCATTCAAATTATATTTTGAAAATTACAGCAATGATTTTTGTGCACGTGATGGCCTGCAATTCTATGGTGCTCGACTCTCTGAGCTGAGCGATCAGCAGGCTTTTGAGAAGGTGAGAAGCAAGAGGCTGAAATCAATAAGAAAGGGTAAAGGAGGCCGCTCTGCTCTTGTCAGTTCTGTGGAAGACATGATAGTTGATGCAGCTTCTGCTTTATCAAACATAATTTATATATACAAATGTCGTTATTCAGGCTGTTTTGCTGTCGTACCATATCCCATAATGGGATTTCGTTGCACATTAATATTCTGCTATTCCCCACTGGTATTATTTTATTTGTTCAGTGGATGTGTTCCTGCTTCGACTTTGACTACTCTCGCATTCAATCATTCAGTGGCATCCCTCCCTGCGATAGAATCCATTGGGACGCCTTTCAAACTGTTTCGCTTTCATCTTTACAGCTAAAACTACAAATATCTGAATGCACGTGATTGACTGTCACGTGAAAATGACAATACGATGGAATGTTCTATGGAGTCCTAGGGCTCTACGTTTTTATATAAATGATTAAAAACTAAGGGTAGCCATATTGATTGGACCTTCCCATAATTACAGGGATAACTAGAGGTGGGGCAAACTATTAAAATCGAAACATTTATGGCTTTGAGAAATGTTATTGTTAAAAGGAGAATGGAAAACAAACCAGAAAAGGTAGGTTTAATATTATTATCAATAATAATAAATTAATGTTTTTAACAAATGAAATTAGTGTGTGAATTGTTTTCATAGCTAAAAATATATTATATTCAAATTAGAGGCATAGTTAAAAGTGGGCAACTCATCTCATAGAAATATTGATTAAACTTGGAGATGGAGAGAGTTATTTTTAAAAGAAAGAGAGGATAAATTTTTTTTCGTAAATAAATTAAATTTATTAAAAAAATAATTTTGTATAATATTTATTTTGTTAGAAATATATTGAAATTAGAGGTATAATTTGAAGTGGGATAAGGTCATCAAATTTAAATCATTAAATCTAATTAGGTTGTGAGTTTTTTTTGTTTATAATATTTTAAATTTAAAAAACGTATAATTGAAAGGGTTGAATATTAGTGCATAACACAAGTAATTATTTTCACCATTCATTTTCTATACATCTTTTCAACGGGATGTCTTCTTTATTTGATATGGGTTGGATCATTGTAGTATCCATCTTGATGCTTTCAGAGTGGAAATAGTGGAGGAATAAGTTGTAGTTATTTTCAGTATTCATTTTCTATACATCTTCTCAACCAGATGTCTTCTCTATTTGATACAGGTTGGATCATTATAGTATTCATCTTGATGCTTTCGGAGTGGAAATAGTGGAGAAATAAGCTTATAGGACCATTCTTATTGACGGGTCTGAGTTTGGCAAATTGAAGCTTGAAACTTTCTAGAAGAAATTTGAGACATCAAACTAATTTTTTAAAGGGGAAAAACTTTGTCGCTTAACAACAGAACACCCAAATGTTATTCTTCAGACATATAACTTTCGAACAATGCAAGAATTACCTCAATCATAACTTGTATGAAAAAATTATGCCACTCGGACATTGACCTTCTTGCTTTAATCATCATAATTCAAGAGGATGCCACGTCAATCCCCATTATTCATGGAAAAGGGACTAGCCAGGTGATTGTGATTAATAAGACTATATAAGAGCTAATATTGTAACTCTAGTTAAGAGTTAAAGGAGTCAAACCTAACTACTAGTAGTCTATCAGGGTTGTATTATAAGAGGGCCACTAGAAGGAAAAGGGGTTACATTCTATTCAAGTTCATGTTGTTCCAAAGATGAGTAGAGTAGCCAAGAGAGGATAGAGAGATAGAAAATGGAGAGGGTGTGTGCATTGTAGTAGCCCATATGCCATAGACCCCACTTCTCTATACTTGCACCCATTTCTATTCATAGACAAAGATAATAGAGAAACTTCACCTTCTAGATGGGTTTTCTACTAAAAGAGTTTCCTAGGTCATGTCTTGTGTTATTTTGGTTTGTGAGTGATTTTTTTATTTGTTATTTATTTTCTACATATATATAATTTGCATACATTTACAGTAAAATTTAATTAACAAATTCATAAATCTAAGGATAAATTAACCCTCATAGTGTAGATTTTATATTTTCAGTATAAAATTATTAGATCTATTGTCACAAATTATCCAATAGAATATCCACGACAGTTTATGAATAATATTGGTATCGAAAGTAGGTTTCTTTCTGGATACTATGGGTATTTGCAGCGGTCCTGAACGGTTAATATGAAAGTCATAAAAGCCTAGACATGACCAATCCATCTAACAATAACCCTCAAGATCCCGTGAAGGAGAGGTTTAAGCAACTGAAAGAACAAGTCGTAAATATAAACCATAATGTGAGCCTCCACATGGAAAACCTGACCAATAAGCTTAGGTTATTCAGAGAATATATAGGTTCTAATGTGGAGGCTAGATCAGAGGGGAAATCAGGAGATCAAGAATAACCAGAGAGAGAGTATGAGAAAGAACTTGAAAAGGATCAACCTAGTTTGATCCCATGAACCATTCACAATCCTTATTCAAAATAGAAGCGAAGGTCAAAATCAAGTCATATTAAGGTGAGATTGACACTCCACAGTAAAATCACTAGTTGTAGCAATTATAAGTGTATTTTTATATTCATCATATAGGGGAAGAACAAAATATTTCATTTACTTGGAGAAAATTAGAGGCCTATTAAGTACCCCGGCAAAGTTCCTTAATTCACCGTTCTACGCAAGAAGGCTTTCTCTCATTCACCCTTTATTTTATTTTCACTCTACTTTAGCATTTATTAAAATTTATTTCCTTGGGGTGGAGGAGGGAGCATGACCTATTTTACATGCAGAATATGTTTTCCATATATGAGGTATTTGAATGATATCTAAAATTGATATGTTAATCTTAAGTTTTATCCTTTCTCTTCTCTACTTGTTTGAGTTGTCAAGTTAAACACCATTCAATATAAGGTTGAGTCAAGAATGCAGATATTAATGAAGATATGGGCTTTGTACTTTGTCCAAAGGCTTTCTGTGTAGAACGTATCATATTTTCCATATAGAGATCATTGAATCTAAAGATATGTAAACCCAAACAAATAAGGGGATCATAAAGTAGCCAAGCATTGTTAATCATCACAATTTTGTTTTTAAATCTTTGCCACATTGTCTCCCAAGCCAAAAAAATATTAGTTTTCATGCATGGTCTTATTGAAGAAAACATGAAAGAAAAGAAATATAAAGGCATGAAAAGAAACGTGCAAGAAAGAAAACAAGAAAACAGGGAAAATACAAAGACTAGATGAGGAAGAAAATGCAGGGTCATGTGATGCAACTAGAAAAGTAAAAAACCGCAGCTAAACCTACTAAAAAACTAATGGGCTAGAAGGTCAGGACTAAGTGAAGTGAAATTTCCAATGTAGCCATCGAATTTTCTCTCGACCTACAAGTAGAAAGATATGAGAAATTAAAAACAAAATAAAGAAAGTGTAAATGTAAATAAAACAACTTGAATTCCTTACACAAGAAATTGAAGGTATTTTCTATTGGCGGAAAGATGTGCCATAACAACTAAATTTAGCTAGTCTGCAACCTTACCTTTTCGATTAGAACAACAATCCTGCAACCTTGAAATATTCTTATGAATGTACCTTCATTCATGTTCTCATTTTAGCAAACATCAAGAAAGATCGAAACTTATTATCTACAATAGAGCTTGCTAAGTAATATGTTTCCAACCAATCATAGATCTAATGATGGAATTCAAAAAAATCCTTTTGAAAACTCTAGAACCCTTGGGAGAATGAACTTTCAATTAGCACATTCGAATCACGGGGAGAGCCTTTAAAAGAAAATACAACCTAATATCGTTCAAAAACCTTGTCAAGATAGTGAGGACCTAGTATAATCCTCAGCAAAGGATGAAGTGCCTCAAATGCTTGACAATTATCTAAATAATGAAATGGTAAATAAGATCAATGGGTTCAATAAGATAAAACAATGTAAAACAACTATCATCAAATATACTAGGAGGAGAATGATCATTTCAATGATAGCTATTAGAGCCAGTGTTATGATGATATTGGTGACTTCAAATACAAGATTCTTGTTTATCAATTAGTTCCCTCTATGTCCAATTTTCATAGCGGACCAATAATATGAAATCTTGGGGAATTAAAAATAATTTTCGCCCTTGTAAATATAGGAAACTAATTAGAATAACACACTGACAAAAGGTTATAAAGATATTTCAAATCAAATATAATATCCATATCAACATGGGGGTTTTGATCGATTAAATGATTAAAGCATTAAATGTTAGTGAAAAGTATTGATAGAATGAATATTAGGAGTTGATTGCTCACAAAAGAACTTAAAAAATATGAATTCTTAGGCCAATTATGATTTTTATCTTCATAATTAGAATGATGGTCTTCATAGCTATATGCATCCATGATTATACATTCCAATCTTGTGTTTTATGTAAGAAGTTTACATGAAGATGAATTAACTACAACAAAACTCAGAATCTAATAAAAAAACCAACCTTGAAAATTAAAAAAAAAATCCTGGAAAACCTAAAATATTTCATGAATGATTTTGGTTACAATGAAACAATGCAAAGAAAACAATCATGTGAGAAAATATAGATCTAACCTAGTCCGGGGTCCCCATCAGGATAGTAAGAACCTCACATGACCATTAATTAGATTTGAAGTTCCTTGACTCCCTAACAAGTCCTAGAACTTTCAAATGTTGAATAATTATATTTTGAGAGCCGAGTCAGATCATGAATTACCTGTGGATAACTACTATTGGTTATTTCAACAATTACACTATTATCTAGATGTCATCCATCTACATCATTGGTTTGATCATATTTTTCAATAAGAATAAACATATTGCTTTATTCATAAGATTATTCTAATATTGTATCTAAGGATGTATAGATCAAAGAAATCTCATGAGAAACATGAACTAAATAATTATCTTGATGCAAGAGAGGAAATTGCAAGGAAATGATGGATTCTCTATGATTTCATTACTCTCTTATTCATCAAGGATGGTCTAACTGCTTTGTATCAATACAAAATTCAGCTCATCGAATTTTGGATTCAAAGAGCATGACATAATTTTATCACAAGTTAATTCATTATGAGCAGTAGGACACAAGGGATATTAATTTGAAGAAGAAGTTCCTATAAGAGTATCGTCTTGAGAAATCAAAATATTGGCTGATATACATGTCAATTCATTAATGGGGTCATGGTCATTAAATTTATGATTGTCTAAAAGTTTCTCCTAGTTAAATCTTTTATTTCATTTGAATGATTATTGAGATGACAAGATTATAGGTCAACGAACAATGAAGGAACAATAACTTAACATAGAGGGCTTTGAAATAGGGAAGATAGATCGAAAGTGACTTCACCTTTCTGCTCCTTTACCTATGGAATGTGACCACCTTGTACCTCATCCAAAATTGGACTAACAAACTATGGATAAAGAATATTTGAAGAACATGCGGATGGAGCAGATTGATCAAGTGGATTAGGGTACAAAAATAAATGAGATATAAATGATGGAGGATTATAGGTGTCCTATGAAGAAACAATAATTCTAGTTGAAAGATATTCAGGATTAAGATTATGTTCATTATTATCTTGAAAAATCAAGGGGCCAACCTCCACCTTAGGCTCTATGAATTTATTACAACATTGAAAGTCTTATTGGATAAGATCTTGACCATGGGAAGAAAAAGAAGGTGGAAGAGGAGGATTAGAAATTTTATTTTCATATTTCCTAACTTCAACAGTAACACCAGAGATCACCTTATTAGGAAATTATAAGGGAGGAGGATAAGGGAAAAAAGGGATAGTAGGTCTCTCCTATGAGATTAGAGGTGTCACATGATTAATACAAGTTTGGAGAGCACAATAAACCAAGCATTCATACTCACAATGTTTCAAAGTTATTTGAGCCAAACACTAAAAATTTTCCTTGAATAAATCCCAATCCACATATTCTTTAGGAAACTCATAGCATAGGTGAAGAAATATATTAGAAAAACCATTTATTGATTCATTGGGCATCATTATAATTTGATTAACCCTTTTATAAACTTCTCGGTAATCGTACCTATCAAATGCCTGATGGAGCTCCTTGAAAATTTGTTCAAATGAATGAATGGAAGTAGCTGGTAAGGTATGACACCTCATATTAACTCGAACTTCTAGTGTGAGGGTGAATAATTTACAGGAAACATATTCACAATACACATGATAAAAATAAAAAAAGTCAAGAAATTGAGATGTATGCTCCTCTATGGATGTTCCCCCGTCTCCATCAAAATTTAATGGATACAAGTTATAAATAAGTTTCGCGGGGAGTGAAATATTTTATCTATTATAAATGCATCTCAGGATTATGATTTCAGAATGATCCATTCAATATGGGAGATTCAAAATAGACTCAATGGGATCAGTCTGTCATCTAGCCCTCCTTCTAACACCAACTGTTGACAGTGTTGGAAATATCTCACCCAAAGGGGTTTCTCTGCTATGAAGTCCCAACGAGACCTCACATTGTTTGGAGTAGGAGCCCCAAATAGGAAATAAGGTTGATTTCTATTATCCTTATGAATTTTCCTTGGCTACAATTATTAGCATAAGAGATTATAAAAACAATCTTTGTAATAAGTAAGTAAGTTGATAACATGATGCATACAATTGAAATGTATATAAAGTGCTTTCACAGTATGGAAAGGGAGAGTGTGCCTATAGAAGAAAAGTATTAGTACTATCCTAAAAGAGACACAAAAGGGCATGGAATGAATCATTAGTTAACCCACAAAGTAGTTCACAAGAAAACAATTATCATAAAGAAATAACACACATTCAATAGTATGCATAACAAAGACGACAAAATAGTTCATTTTCATTAGTATGTCTCAACGTAAACATACACCACAAATAATGAAAAAATAGTATTACAATCATTCACGACATATGTGTTGACACCTAAACCGAAAGGATTATTGTAAATATTTTCAGTTATGCATATGAGAAAACCAAGAGACATTGGAATTGAAATCCCAAGTATCTCTCCACTCATATGTAAATTCATGATATAGATAATGCAATAAACAATAAAATTCATGCGTTACTCCGAGTATGACATAGTATTAGAGCCAACCCCATTTTTAGCATTTTCGGCCGTGTAACTCCTATCTACTGTGATTATTCTTTGTCAAATAAATTTCCATTATCTTTCATTATAGTCTATCCTTGTGTGTTCAATATATCTATGCGTTAATTATAGAATATGCATTAACGATGATATGGGTTGAATCTCCGCGTTTGTTTTGTTGAATGCATTAGTTGTTTGAATTCTGTGTTGAGATTTTTCTGTATTGAGTAAAATAGGCAAAAATCTCAGTAGGTGACAAAAATTAGGAATTAGTTCCTAGATTAGCTCCAGTTTGTTGGGAGGGAGTTAATGCATCCTAAATTTGAGTTGAGAGGATTTATGAGGCAGTTTGATTCTCTATGCTATATAACAGGTATTCATACAGATGGTTTGAGTGTGTGAATTATGTAATCTCCTGTTTGTTTAATAAAGATTGCCAATGCCCTGTTGTGTGGACGTAGCCCAGAATGGTTGGGTGAACCACGGTAAACCTTTGTCTTTGTGTGCATGATTAAGTTTGTTGTTGTTGTGTTTATTCAATTTTCTGCGCACTGTCAAACAATTGGTATCAGAGGAGACGATGTGGTTGGAGCCATGTTGTCTGAGGAGACGAGGAAGAAGTCGAATGCTGACACCTCTACATCAGAGGCAATGATGGCTAGAGGTCGTTCTAGAGAAAGACGCTCTGGTAAGCGCAGCGATTCGCGTTCAAAGTCAAAAGGGAAGAAGAGCAAAGTGAAGTGTTGGTTTTGTGGCAAATCGGGGCACTTGAAGAAAGACTGCTGGAAGAGACAGCAAACAGAGAAGAAAGGAGACTCTTCGACAGAGAAGAAGGAGGCAAATGCGACAGATACAGGTTCGGCATCTGGTTCAGGTATGAGCAACGAAGTGTTGTCTGTTAATATGTCAAATCATGATCAACATTGGTTGTTAGATTCCGGTGCATCAAACCACATGTGTATTCATAGAGAATGGTTTAAGACGTATAGATCAGTTAATGATGGATTCGTGTACATGGGTAATGATGTCACATCTAATATTGTGGGAATAGGAAGTATACAACTGCAAATGTTTGATGGCACAACTAAATTGTTAACAGATGTGAGACATGTTCCAGACTTAAGAAAAAATCTAATTTCATTGGGAGCACTTGACACAAATGGATATAAAACTGTAATTCAAGGTGGAGTTATGAAAATCTATAAAGGTATTTTACTAGTAATGAAAGCTAAGAAAGTAGGAAATCTGTTTTAGTTAGAAGGAAGAACAGGGTCAGTTCATGTGTCTACGGTGTCTGAACATGACAGTAGTTCCATTCGCCTATGGCATCAAAGGTTGGGCCATATGAGCGAAAGAGGGTTAAAGATTTTGGCTGATCGCAAGTTACTTCCTAATCTAAGGTCTGGAAAGTTAGATTTATGTAAGCATTGCTTGTTTGGAAAACAAAGTAAACAAAAATTTAAAACAGGCAAACATACTAGTAAAGGGATACTTGATTATATTCATTCAGATGTTTGGGGTCCAGCCCCTACAACGTCATATGGTGGCTCGTTATATTTTGTGTCGTTCATTGATGATTTTTCTAGGAAGGTGTGGGTCTACATGTTGAAAAGGAAGTCTGATGTTTTTTCAGTTTTCAAACAGTTTAGAGCATTGGTAGAAAACATCACTGGTAGAACAATAAAATGTTTAAGAACTGACAATGGTGGTGAGTTTACTTCCAAGGAGTTTGACAGCTATTGCAAGGATGCAGGGATCGAGAGACATAAGACCACGGTTTATACTCCTCGGCAAAATGGAGTTGCTGAACGCATGAACAGAACTCTTCTAGAGAGAGCAAGGAGTATGCTGAGTAACGTCGGGTTGCAAAAGGAGTTGTGGACGGAAGCGGTGGCAACAGCTTGTTATGTGATAAACCGATCTCCATCGACGGCCATAGACTGCAAGATTCCGCAAGAGGTATGGAAAGGACACCCTTGTGACTATTCTAAACTCAGAGTGTTTGTTTGTGATGCATATGCTCTAGTGCCTAAACATCAGCGAACTAAGTTAGATCCAAAGTCTAAAAGGTATATCTTTGTTGGGTATGGTGTTGGAACAAAGGGATATAGATTGTGGGATCCTACTACCCGCAAAATCATCATCAACAGAGATGTAAGGTTTAATGAATCCTCTCTTGTACAGTTAGATGTAGATAGTAGATTGAAACAGGATGATGTATTTGATTTTCAGCACATTCAATTTGACTGTAAAGACTTAATGATAGTCATGATGACCATAGTCTCGATACTAGTCATGAACAGGTTTGGGACCGTAACATGAACAGTGGTTCAGTTTAGATCATGAACCGTGTATCGTGAAACACGCGCAAGAAGTTCCACAGAAGGTAGTCAGCCGTAAACAAAATTTTAATGAGGTCGACAAGAATCAAGAGAATCAAAACGACCACCGATTGGGTATGATGATTATGTTACTGCAGTTGCATTTACTGCTAATGACGATCAACCTCTGTGCTATCAGGAAGCAATAGAAGGTTCGAATAGTGACAAGTGGAAAGCAGCCATGAAGGACGAAATGATGGCCTTGAGTAAGAACGGCACATGGGATCTGGTTGAGCTTCCGAAAGACAGAAAAACTGTGGGGTGTAAATGGGTTTACAAGCTGAAACGGGGTGTGAATGATACGGAGGACAGGTACAAAGCGCGACTGGTTGCAAAAGGGTTTTCTCAGAAAGCAGGCATTGACTTTCATGAGATTTTTTCACCAGTTGTTAAAATAGTTTCAATTAGAATTGTGTTAGCGTTAGTTGCTTTGCTTGATTTGGAATTACAGCAACTAGATGTTAAGACTGCATTTCTACATGGAGACTTAGATGAGGAAATTTATATGGAACAACCGGAAGGGTTTGTTCAGCATCGCAATAAGAAATTTGTCTGCAGGCTCAAGAAGTCATTGTATGGTCTGAAGCAGTCGCCTCGACAGTGGTACAAGAAATTTGATTCTTTCATGTTGAGTCGAAAATATATAAGAAGTGAATATGATCATTGTGTTTACTTTAAGCAGTTAAGTAATGGCATGTTCATTATCTTAGTGTTGTATGTTGACGATATGCTTTTAGCAAGCAAAAGCATTGATGAAATCAACAGGTTGAAGACTCAGATGGCAAGGACATTCGATATGAAAGATCTAGGAGCAACAAGACAGATTTTGGGCATGGAGATTTTCAGAGACAGGAGCAATGGTAAGCTGTGGCTATCACAACAGAAGTATGTTGAGAAGATACTTTTGAGGTTTGGTATGAATAATGTGAAGCCTGTGTCAGTCCCTTTTGCTTCCCATTTCAAGCTTTCTTCGATTTTATGTCCTAATACAGATGAAGAAAAGGATTATATGTCTCGAATTCCATATGCCAATGTAGTAGGATGTTTGATGTATGCGATGGTTTGTACTCGACCAGATATTTCACATGCAGTTGGGGTTGTCAGCAGGTACATGGCAAATCCAGGTAAAGAACACTGGTCAATAGTGAAATGGGTGCTTCGGTACTTGAGAGGCACAAGCAGTTATTGTATCACTTAGAATAAGAGTAGTGAATTTGTTTCGGATATGTTGATTCTGATTTTGCAGGTGATTTGGATAAGAGAAGGTCAACTTCAGGGTACGTCTTTACTCTTGCAGGTGGAGCTATTAGCTGGATGTCAAAGCTACATAATATTGTTGCTTTATCCACTACTGAAGCAGAATACATTGCTGCTTCGCATGCTTGCAAAGAGGCGGTTTGGTTGAAAGGTTTGCTTGGTGAATTTGGTAGGTTACAGGACAACATCAGGTTACTTTGTGATAGTCAAAGTGCAATACATTTGGCTAAGAATCCTGCCTATCATAGTAAATCAAAGCATATTCCAATTAAGTACCATTTTGTAAGACAGGTTATTACTGAAAGGGGAGTCTCTCTTGAAAAGGTGCATACAAAGGAAAACTGTGCAGACATGTTCACGAAACCAGTTTTGTTGGAGAAGCTGTGTTGGTGTTTGGCTTCTCTTGGCTTGCAGAAAAGATAAAATAATAAAGAACAGGGCATCAGGCTAATTGTTGTCAAGGTGGAGATTGTTGAGATTTTTCTGTTTTGAGTAAAATAGGTAAAAATCTCAGTAGGTGACAAAAATTAGGAATTAGTTCCTAGATTAGCTCCAGTTTGTTGGGAGGGAGTTAATGCATCCTAAATTTGAGTTGAGAGGATTTATGAGGCAGTTTGATTCTCTCTGCTATATAACAGGTATTCATACGGATGGTTTGAGTGTGTGAATTATGTAATCTCCTGTTTGTTTAATAAAGATTGCCAATGCCCTGTTGTGTGGACGTAGCCCAGAATGGTTGGGTGAACCACGGTAAACCTTTGTCTTTGTGTGCATGATTAAGTTTGTTGTTGTTGTGTTTATTCAATTTGCTGCGCACTGTCCAACATTCTGGTCAAAACCCCTGTGAGCTTGGGTACACTAGTGTTGAACCTGACGTGAAACAGAAATGCGGTGAAGCCGACTTGCGAATAGTTGTTGAGGCAGTCCTAGCAGTCGTTGAGGCAGTCCTAGTTTTTTAAATCTTGAAACTGTTGAAGTCGTAGAAACCTGCATCAATTTTGGAAGTCGTTGAATGGTTTGCTGGCACTCTTCCATTATATTGTGAGTTTTTTTTTAATGGAAACGCGTTGAGGTGAATAATGTTCAAGCTGATTTGTTAAATAATTAACTTGGTATGATGCCAGCTATTTCTCCGATGGATGTGTGTATTGGTACAAGCGCCATACAATTCTGAGCGTTGTATTCCTTTTCACCATACATATTTACTATATGTCGAAGCATTATTTATTATAAGGAGCACCATACATTTATTTATTAAAAGGGGCATCATACGTTGAAGCCATGATTTATGCATTATAATGGGAATTATTTTTTATGAAGTGCATTATGGTTTGAATGACATGGCTTAACATGGTTTAATAGATGGTGATGTTTATAATATTAAGTATATTATGACGTGCATTGTTGTTTTAATAAATTTTCTTAATATACGGTGATGATTAATATGTATATGTGGTTTGAGTAGTGATATTATATGGTGGTATATTTTCTGAGTAGTAATAGTATATGGTGGAGAAGTTTTTTTTTTTTTAGAACGCATTCACTTATCTCTATAGTTGGAGTGGTTTTCTCTGACAAAGAGAATTATCACGAGTTGTTCTAGAAGATAAAACACACCTTAATTTTTAATGAGTTGTGGAAATGGATTTGTGAAGGGGAAGGAAACAATGCATTGAAAAATCCCACTTCAGAATAGATCTTTCCATTTGGGAAAAAAAGAACAAAAATGCATATGCCTTGATTGCAACATCAATAAATGAAGAGGTTAGTCGACATATTTCTCCATTTTCAAATGCCTTTGAATCCTTAAAGAAGTTCAAGGAATTACATGACTCACACTTTTAACTGGAAGTTGTTCAATTGATGATAATTTTTTTCAATATTGAGTTGAAAAATGATTACCGTCTTGCCTTAGCATCATAAGTAAGATTGATTATGCATGACATAAGAGCCATTGGTGTTGAAATAGATATTCCTCTCATATCTTATGTCAAGGAACTATATCCCACCTATTAACATTATCTTGAGTCATTGCAAGAAAGTGTAAACCTTAATGATATTACCTTTGACTCCATTGAGAATAATTTTTCTAAGAGAGAGAAGTATTTTTTGAAGAAGACAACTCCTGAGTCTACTGAAGAAGTTTTTCTCCTTGCGAAAAAAGAGAATAATCATGCACAAGATTCTTCTAGAGGAAGAGGTGCCCGAAGAGGAAGAGAAATGAATAATTTTAGAGGCACGAGGGGGTATACATTTCAAAGGAGAATGGTTTGATCTTAATTTCATATGATGCAATAGAGATGGACATGATGATTCCACATGTAGGCTTCCCTCCGATAGAATCAAGCAGGAAATGAATGAAGGAAAAGGTAAAACACATGACAAAGGAAGAGGTAAAGAACTCGAGTCTTCTCATTATGTTGTGTCATATTGCAACGTTGGAGTAACTAAAGACTTATTTAATGCTTCACTTGCTTCATGAAAATATGCTTGGTTTCTTGATCTAGGAGAAACTTGCTACATGAATTTCAAGAGTGATTTATCTGAAGAATTCACTGACAATGTTGATGGAGAAGTATACTTTCCAAATAAGTAAAAAATAATGCCATCACAACTTGGCACCATCAAGCTCAAACTGACTGGTCTTCCATACTTTCTTCTAAATGATGTTTTATACCTCCCAGAGTTGAGGAGAAACTTTCTATACTTGGTCCACATCTGCTAGAAAGGACACTCCATTCACATATTTGATGGAAAAGTTGAGGTCATAAAAGCATCAGACCACTCACTTTTCATGATTGGGATAGAATAAGAAATACTTCTCAAGATGCAAGGAACCTTTGCTTGTGCATAGACGTTTTCATATAGTTCTCACTATGATGAAGCTACATTTCCATTAAATATTTTACGACATGCTATATTTGGACACTTGAACTATGACAAACTTCGTTTATTGAATAAAAATAATGTTACTCGTTTTCCTACTATTCCTAGGAAACTTAAGCAATGTGATGCTTATATCTTAGGAAAGCACAAAAAATAGTATTTTCATGATTCTCATTCCATAACACATATAAAACTTGAACTCATTCATTCTTATTTGTGTGGCCCAATGCATGTTCCTTCTACAAATGCTAACAAATATGTGATGACATTTATTGATGACTACATCAGAATGTGTTGGGTTTATTTATTAAAGAACATTCCTGAATCTTTTGAAACATTCAAGAACTTTCATGCATGGATTGAAAATGATGCACAAACCCATATTGGATATATTCGTACTGATAGTGGAAAATAATATACATCAAATGAATTTGAAAACTATATTTTCCAAAATGGGATCAAACATCAAATAAGCTTGCCTTACAATCCCCAACAGAATAAAGTAGTTGAAAGAATTAACAGGAAAATCTTAAATATGGTATGTTCCATAATGTTTTTCAGGAATGTTAAATAAATTTCTTGGGATGATGCGGTTCTATGTTCTGTGTATATAAAGTATAGGTGTCCATATAATGCTATAAAAAACAATACTCCCTATAAATATGGTATGGCCACGTTCCTTCGATGAGACATGTTAGGTATTTTGGTTCCACTTGTTATGCATTGATACCTAAGGAATAGAGAAACAAACTTGGTGTAAGGTGTCACAAATGTATCTTCATGGGGTATTCAAACACCTCCAAAAAATATCATCTCTATGATGAAATGATTAAGAAGTTTATAATATCTAGAGATGTGATCTTTCTTGAATCTTCCAAGACAGACAATGTTGTTGAGCGGCAACTTGATCTGCTGGATGGATTCAGAAATGCAAAGTATTTTCAAGAATTTTATAATGTGATTCCGCATATTGAAGGGGGTATTCCTATACTAGATCAATATTTGGAATATTCTTTTGAAGCACTCTCTGCCCCACATGAAGCTCTAGTGACTGATGACACTTTGAGTGATGTGATTGATAGAATTGGGAGACTAAATATTGATTTAGCCCCAACTAAATCAACTGAGAAGCCTGGGACATCTCATAAAGGTCCTCCAAAATAGTTGAAAAATACACTTGAAATTGTTTGTCTTGATGAGGTTGGAAAGGAAAGAACAAAAAGCTCAACTAGATAGAATGTGTTAGACTCCTCTATTTCACAGTATCACAAGGTGACTGATTATTTCTTATATTTTTCATACTGTAAATAATATTCCATGACTATCATTTATTTTCAGAAAATAAAGGGAGATCCTGACTCACAAGAGAATCAAATGAATCTATCAGCCTTTAAATTGAGTTTAAAGAGGAAAATGGTGCTGATTAAGTGTGATGGTGGAGCGAAATCCATACTACCCTCATTCCATTTCATTCACCCTCCTTGTCCCCCATTTTCCCAAATTCAGACACTCCCATGCTCTAAATCCCATTCAAAAACTTCAAAACCCACATACATAACTTTTTAGGACTGACTACTTTATAAAACCCACTTATATTAAAAAAGTCCGAAATTATAGCTTTGCCCGCACTTAGCACCCTACAAGCTTTAAAATTTTCTTCTCAAACTTGTCGCCGAAAAATAAAAACTCTACCGATGCGCTTTGTTAGGACCCACCTAAACCTTTATACATTACCGAAATCCACATATAAACCTTTGAATTTAATAATTTCCTTACCTTCCTCCTTTTCGCACTTTCCAACATTTAGTGCATCACATGGTGCACTTCTCAACATTTATAACTTACCTGTAAGCGCCTGGAAGTTAAAATTTTCAACTTGTAATGCGACCTGATCACACTTCGAAACATTTATAATTTACCAGTAAATGCCCGCAAGTTAAAAGTTTTAACTTGCGATGTGACCTGTCTACATATCACAAATTGCAAGTTTTAAAGAACAAGTGTGGAGGTAAATGTTAAAATCATGGAAGTGCGATGAGGGTGATGTGGCGAGTGACGTGGCAGGTGATGTGGCAGATGACGTGGTAGATGATGTGGCAAGTGACGTGGCATATGACATGGCGGGTGACATGGCAGATGACGTCGCAATGACATGGAAGTGATGTGGCAGGATGTCGTGGCAGGTGACGTAGCCCTGGCCCACATAGTGTGCATCACAAGTTTCAAAGATTACCGCAGGAGGTAAATGTTAAAAATGTTGACATGTGATGTGCGATGCCTGGTGGGACCTGATCGCACATCGCAGATCATAAATGATAAAGGATAGAGTGGAGGTAAATGATAAATATGCAAAGTGAAATATGTGACAAGTGGGACCTGATCACATCGCAATCTCAAATGTTAAGAGAATAGCATGACATGTTAATGTCGAAGTCTATGGAGTGCGATATATGATGCTGTTGCAGATGCGATGCGGGTCCAAGGTAAAATCTAAAGGTTATTAGATCCAGGTAAATAATGTTTTACGTTGTTTTTATTTTAAAAAGGGTTAAAACATGGCAAATAAGGGCTTGGGTAGAAAAAGAAACCACAAGTCAATTCGGGCAGCAAAAGGTGTTTCGTACATGATTATTATGTTATAACAGGAAAAAGGCATTCACGGGGGAAATAATCCCTGACGAGGCGTGCATGCGAAGTAGGTCAAGACAGGCAAAAGGCATTCATTCAGGACAATCATGGTATAGCAAAAGAAAGCTAAAAAGGTATCAAAACACATCAACAACCACATCAATAAATGAAAAGTGGCCAACACTGCACATATTTGATTACCCAATGCCAGTGTTCTGCGAAATAGACCCATATGTCAAAGCCTCCATTTGCTGCCTCTTATAAACCATCGCATCCACCTCAAAAGCTTACTGTTTGATCTTCTGAGGAGACATTGAAGTGTTTGGACCTACAAAGAGTTGCGCAAAATTAATTCCACAGGTGGTGTTGTTGTGATAGATTAATGATCACACCTGCATATCTCCACTTGTCCGTTTTTTGGTTAAATGTAATCACTGCAGTAGACAGATTAACCGAATTAAGTTTTCTATAAATACTGCAGCCATTAGTAGTATAGATGGGGCCCGGAAGGAGAAAACCCATTGTAATAGACTCATTTCGTTGTAAACACTCTCTTTTGGATGAATGAAGGATTATGATGTTTTCCAGATTCTTGTGTTATGCTTTGTGGTGAAGTATTTTCTCATGTAATTTGTTATTCTCTTATTTTCTCATACTGTTTTATTTTCTTAACTATGGATAGAAAATTTTGTGTAGGATTTACCATAGGGTACGCTACATAGTCTTGAAATAGTTAATTATGTTTTCTTCTGAGACCAAACTATAGAATTCAGAGACGGTATGCTCTGCATTCCTATTGAACCTTTAAGCTCATCCTATTTTCCATTTCATAAGCTGTTAAGATCCATTGACATGGATATCTTTCCTGGTTGCACCTGACCTCATTTATTCATCCATCTGAATTTGTTCACACTTATGACTCCATAACCCAATGGCCCTTTTCTATTGCCTCAACCAAACATCTTCAAACAAACCTCATTTCTATAACTAGCCTAATATCAACACTTATAGTTGTTAATATATATCTAACAAAGAGAGCCCTATCTAAGTCTAGGAAGGCTAGGTCCTGGAATCCAAGTGGTTTGATGTTTCACTCTATGGTTTTGTCTCCAACCTTTTGAAATTACAGGGTGCTAACATAATGGCGACTCCACTGGGAATGAATTTTATCTTCCTCAAGAAGAACAACAAATTTCAGATCTGATTGTTGATTGTGGACAGTGACCAGACAAAAGAAGGCTGCATCATTCACCTGGCGACTCCATGATTCAAAGAACCCATATTTTGAGCATTCACGGCGACTCCACAACATGTTGACCAAAGTTCCTGCCAAACAAGATGACAAGGTTTGTGGCAAACCTTCTATCAAGTGAAGTTTTAAATGCATTCAGGAATCAATTATCAGAATTTCAGATTGATGAATATTCTCTAGGAGCTATCTTACTTATTTTGAAATCAAGAAAATTTAGGCCTGAAGCTAAAACATATTTTCTAGAGATAGTTTTTGAAAGTTATGAAACTGGTATTGAACTATTGAATTCTCAAATTCAGTCATATAATTTCTGAGACCCTAAAGAATTTTTGGAAAATATTCCTTCCCTTAAGAAAGAGGAAATTATACTACCTCTTGGCTTAAATATTGAGGATGATTGTACTTTCAAATACCAAATTGAAGATTAGGTTTCAAGGTTTAATATTGGGGATACAACTGATCAACTAGTCATTGAAGCTCTAGAAACAGGTATCATACACCATGCTTTTATTGATCCTATAGCAGAGTATATGGAGGTTATTCTTAGTCCAAGTTTTCAAACAGATACTCTTTATAAAGATCAAATACATAAACAGTTTCCATTTCATATTATAACTTTGGTTATGGGGACACATAATCAAGTTATACTACTGATTTTCCTAACAAGAAGTCAAGTTGTCAATTTTTTTTTGTTGCTACTTGACTAACTGCACTAGAATTATTGCATCATTTAGAACAAGAAACAATTTCAGTAGAGTAGGGTAGGTAGGTTTGCAAATAAGCTCAGTACAATGAGCATCTTTTCAGCTGTAGTTTCAGAATGTTGTTTTGTTTTCATCTCAAGTGTGTTTCGGACTTCAGTTTTACAGAGAGTATTAATTTTAGCTTGAAGATCGTCAGTCACAGAGGTTTTATAGTAGATTGAGTTTCACATTTGGGATCAGCCTAATGGATTAGGCCACTAGTCTACGATGTTTTTTACACCTCCTGAAGGATTTTCCATCCCTAGCTGGAGCCACTGTTAGACTCTTGTATTTCATAGTATCACAAGGTGAATGATTATTTCTTATAATTTTCATACTGAAAATAATATTCCATGAATATCACTTATTTCCAAAAAAGAAAGGGAGATCCTGACTGAAAAGAGCATCAAATGAATCTATCCACTGTAGAAACCCCTCATACTTAAAATACTAAGAGTAAAGGGATCTCTTCTTGAATGGTTCATGAGGCACAATAGTTGCTAAGGTTTTTCAAATGGGGTAGCAAGCTAAGTGGGCTTGATTGTGGGGAAAAATCCACAGTTAAGCGCGCTTGAGCCAGAGGATTTTTGGGATGGGTGACCTCCCGGGAAGTCCTAGTTACTGGGTGGAAGCCCCGAAAGTGATGATTGACGCTATGTGATTCATTTCACTAGTTTCAATCCCACTTCTTCACCCCTGTGAGCATCACCCGATGCAATGAGTGCTAAGTGGACTATTCAAAAATCATGAGAAATTAGTCAGTTACGACTACCTCTCATGGAAATGGTCATAGATGAATGACTAAATTAACACAGTTGAATACCAAAAATGATATCTAATATAATGCACTGCGGAAACCCCTCATACTTAAAATACTAAGAGTAAAGGGATCTCTTCTTGAATGTTTCGTGAGGCACATTAGTTGCTAAGGTTTTGCAAATGGGGTAGCAAGCTAAGTGGGCTTGATTGTGGGGAAAAATCCACAGTTGAGCGCGCTTGAGCCAGAGGATTTTTGGGATGGGTGACCTCCTGAGAAGTCCTAGTTATCGGGTGCAATCCTCGGAAGTGATGATTGATGCTATGTGATTCATTTCACTAGTTTCAATCCCACTTCTTCACCCCTATGAGCATCACCCGATGCAATGAGCGCTAAGTGGACTATTCAAAAATCATGAGAAATTAGTCATTTATGACTACCTCTCATGGAAATGGTCATAGATGAATGACTGAATTAATGCAGTTGAATCCCAAAAATGATATCTAATATAATGTAATGCAGAAACCAATCATACTTAAAATACTAAGAGTAAAGGGATCTCTTCTTGAATGGTTCATGAGGCACAATAGTTTCTAAGGTTTTTCAAATGGGGTAGCAAGATAAGTGGGCTTGGTTGTGAGGAAAATCCACAGTTAAGCACGCTTGAGCTAGAGGATTTCTAGGATGGGTGACCTCCCAGGAAGTCCTGGTTACTGGGTGCAAGCCCTAGAAGTGATGATTGATGCTATGTGATTCATTTCACTAGCTTCAATTCCCCTTCTTCACCCCTGTGAGCATCACCCAATGCAATGAGTGCTATGGGACTATTCAAAAATCATGAGAAATTAGTCGCTACTTAATACCTCATGGAAATGGTCATAGATGAATGACTAAATTAACGCAGTTGAATCCCAAAAATGATATCTAATATAATGCACTGCGGAAACCCCTCATACTTAAAATACTAAGAGTAAATGGATCTCTTCTTGAATGGTTCATGAGGCACAATAGTTGCTAAGGTTTTTCAAATGGGGTAGCAAGCTAAGTGGGCTTGATTTTGGGGAAAACTCCACAATTAAACGCGGTTGAGCCAGAGGAGTTTTGGGATGGGTGCCCTCCCGGGCAGTCCTGGTTACCGGGTGCAAGCCTCGGAAGTGATGATTGACGTTATGTGATTCATTTCACTAGTTTCAATCCCACTTCTTCACCCCTGTGAGCATCACTCGATGCAATGAGTGCTAAGTGGGCTATTCAAAAATCATGAGAAATTAGTTAGTTATGACTACCTCTCATGGAAATGGTCATAGATGAATGACTAAATTAATGTAGTTGAATCCAAAAAATGATATCTAATATAATGCACTGTAGAAACCCCTCATACTTAAAATACTAAGAGTAAAGGGATCTCTTCTTGAATGGTTTATGAGGCACAATAGTTGCTAAGGTTTTGCAAATGGGGTAGCAAGCTAAGTGGGCTTGATTGTGGGGAAAATTGCATAGTTAAGCACGCTTGAGCCAGAGGAGTTTTGGGATGGGTGACCTCCCGGGAAGTCCTGGTTACTAGGTGCAAGCCCCAGAAGTGATGATTGACGCTATGTGATTCATTTCACTAGTTTCAATCCCACTATTTCACCCCTGTGAGCATCACCCAATGCAATGAGTGCTAAGTGGACTATTCAAAAATCATGAGAAATTAGTCAGTTACGACTACCTATCATGGAAATAGTCATAGATGAATGAATAACGACATTTCTAAACTGTCACTCTTCCGACGTCTAACCATGCTTTTAAAGCGTCGCAAAACCGACGCTTTGAAGGTGCCGCTCTACCGACGCTTTGTAGGTGTTGCTCTACCGACGGATTGAATGTGTCGCTCTTCTGACGCTTTGAATGTGTCGCTCTACGGAAGCTTTGTAGGTGTAGCTCTATATATGCTTTGAAGGTGTCGCTCTTCCGACGCTTTGAAGGCGTCGGTATTTCGATGCTTTGATAAAAAATTAAAAAAAAAAAATTGAACAGCTGTTGATTTATTGCCTACTTTTGTTTTAATGTTCGGGCTACACATATATTGTTAAACTTGTGTCAATGCGACCAACATGCCATACCGTGGTTAAAACCATAAACCATAGTTAGGACAACGATAATCAACATATATATATGTGTGGGGCTCAGCGCCTACGACCCTTCCACATCCAACGGTGGATAATACGTCACGCCGGCTTCGACAATCCAATGATCCAACTAGATATCGAGCGAGTTAATTGCATGATCATTAAATCATGATGAGAGTGGTTTTCCAAAACTACTTAAGGCCATTTGTCAGCCCATGGCGTTAATTGCTGTAGGTTTTAACCCTGAACAGAAATTATCTACACACGAATCTTATAACAGAAAATAAACAACAGCAAGAGCATAAAACATAAAACAGATAAAGACAGAGATTTTTCCCCTGGATCCCAAATCGGGACGACCAGCTTGATTTTTCATTATATTCCTTTTAGTGTTACAACACATATATATACATGCCGGAGCATACATAAACCACAATCCATTAACCCTGGATTAGAACATAACCGTAGTTCCCTTGACCGGATCTACAAAAATACTAGGGGCCGAAAACCATCGAACCCCAAAACCATGTGCAAAACCATGCACAAAACCATGGACGCAGACTACCCAGCAGAAATTAAGGAACCAAAATTTTCGCCGGGGCACTGCCTCGGACCCCGACAGGGGGGGCTACCGCCCCCCCTGTTGCGCCCAGCACAAAGGGGGGGCTATCGCCCCCCCTCTTACCCCCCCGCGCATGCTTAGTCATGGAAAGAATATAACACATACCCAACAATTGCGTCCAAATGGGGAATACAACTTACCGTATAAAGGGGATGCGATATGCTATGCCGCCCTCACGGTTCTGACTACTCTTGCTCAGGGTTCCACCTGACTTCAAAACTAAATCTTGCCCATAGAATAAAATTCAATATCTACTCTCCCTCGATTCTTGGTTGGAAACCAGGAATAACAATTACCTGCATCCTTTATGAACCCTCATCGATTCCCATTGGTCTATTCACATGAGGTTAGAGCATATTCGAGATTCGATTGTCAACAAGTTGCGGGGTGTGGCTTCCATACAAAATCCAACATCGATTAATACAGGACTTTGACCTTTACTATTTATGCACGCCCTCATAGAAATTACACACATAATTCATATATTAGTTTAACACAAGTTTATCACGCAGTTAAGCACCAAGACTCATAAACAAATAAACACCTCATCAGATACCGAGTACCATTCAAGCCCTCCAGTTACACAGGACGTCATTCAACTCAACTACAGAGATTATTCACACAGAGATTCAAGGAATTCCACACAAAATTTAAATCAATCAATACACAAATACTCAAGGTATTATCCCACATAGTTAAACAACGAATGCACAGTTATACTGAGACAAATTCCTCATTTATACAGTGACCAAACTTACAAGCTTTTAGCTGGCCAGATCTTCAATCGATTGGCCCTTCTCTTCTACTCTGTCTCCTCTACAGTTCTATGCAGGTCTCCCGACTCTATCACAGAGGTTTATTTTTATATCAATTACAATGAATTGATTTGAATTTCTCGATGACTCACAAACTCTTCAAATTCCTACAGTTCCAAATTAGACTAACGCTCTGACAGACAGAGACAGACTACCTCTTCCTACGCCCACTAATCATTCGAGCAGTTACATTTTCCTCTACAAATTAACTAAATTAGCTCAACTATGGATAATTTCATAGGGAAATAAAACATGAGACCCCCCTTTACATTTATTTATGTAGAAAAGTTGTCTTGGGTCTAATGCCCCTGCATCAATAACATTGCCATCCCTATTGTTTAAATTTCATACTTTATAATATCCTAAAGCAAGCAACTAGACGCAAACCACATGTACAACATATCAACCATGCAATGCACAACCATGGTGGTATTTTTGATCAGCTGTAAACTTGATGACATCTTTTCTGAGATTCCCTAGGTCATATTCACTGGCTAGTTGGAAGAGTGCTTTGTAATTTGTTTAATAATGGTTATGTTAGCTAGACTCTTTAATGCACTAGCTGATGAAAAGGTTTATAAATACTCTACTGTCATAGTTTTGGATATCCTCATATGCTATTTCAGACTCCATATTCACTCTCTGTTGAGCCCTTACTGTCCAACATCAGCTACACTGTATTTCTTTGTCACAATCTGCAAAAAACTAAATGGCTGATGTATGTGGATTCAACAAATTTCGTACTTAAGCTTCAGGATCATGTCCACAGTGTTTTTGGACTGGAATGGCTGCCAAAAAATTAAAAAAAAAAATTAAACACAGGGTATCATTTTTATATCACATTTCGTTAGTGTTTAAAATGGATCTCAATAGAAAGTTAAATGTCTTCCAATTGTTGATTTCACTAGCAAATCCACATCCATTTCTGTTCAATCAACTTGAGAATTTGCACATGAAATTCAGTAATGAAAAAGGAAAAAAATGGCAAGTCAGAGAAAGAGAGAGCTTGCCACAGAAGATGGAAAAAATAATCTATTAATTTAGAAGAATGGACTCTAGCAAAATGAAAAACCAAACTCAGAAAACTACCAAGCATCCATTCGGTTTATACACAATTCTGCTAACTAGTGTAGGTGATTTAGATGCAAATTAGCACCTTTAAAAAGAGCTGCACGTGGCTAAATTTTCATACCACCCATTGGTCGTTCCCATATCAGCTACAATTCTAGCCCTGGTAGTGGCGATTTATAAAAATGGTTCCCTTTGAACGCTTCTAGCCATAGTAGAAACTCAAAACATATCGTGTAGGATTGAAGCTATAAAGTACCACTAAACATACAATGCACAAACTTATACTGTTCATGTTAGATCGAAAAAATAACACATAACAAAAATTGTATAGTTAGAAGAACAGAAAACTTGAAAGTTCAAAACCAAATTTGAAAAGACTGAAAGAAATATACATTTGCAGGCTCTTTGAATCACTTACAGAATGGAAAGAGAATAATAATAAAGCCAATAGGGTAGAGGGAAAATGTTGTCTTATCCAAGAAGGGTAACACTGTAGCACATGCAAAGAAATATCTGAAGTATTAAAGATAAACGTATAGAAACAACTTAAAAAATGGAACCTTAATTCAGTTCAGATCTAATAACTTTTATCAAAAGAAACTTACCATCATAGCCTAGAAATTTCAGGTAATGGTAGTAAGAGAAGGCTACCATAAAGAGAAAATTTGACAGTAAAACAGGAATGAATCCTTGTGAAACCAACATTAATTTTAAGGCAGTTGCGGCACATCTTGCATCGGAAAAATCAACAAAACATAACACTAGAGGTTCTCCACCAGGCTACAAAGCTCAGAAGATCGCCAAAATTTCATTAGACCTCGTTAAAATAATTTTAGTTTCTATCTATCAATAAATAAACAAAATATACTCTACTTCAATAGCAAACAAGCATTTATAAAAACTTGACACATAAATTAAGATCCAAGCTATCATTTTAAGCTTAATTTATCAATGAATACTCAAAATTTAGACTGTGCTTACATGTCTAGGCTCCTTTTGTACCAGTCAAACTTCTTTGAAACCAATTAATGGATGGAAAATTTATGTTTTTAGGTTAAGAAAAAACACTCTAAAGGACAAGCATACATGCATGACTAGATAAAAATCAAGACACTTTACACAACTGAAAGCCTACCTAAAAGCAATCAATCTTCATACTGAAGTAGCATATATTCAGTTTCACAATGACCTAATGTCATCATGTACTCAACAAGTCAATTTTTGGAGTGTCATACAACCTCAAGCCTCAAACATCTTTACAAGTGAGCATTTCAGGTCCGATTTAGAACAAACCTGTTAGAGATTTCATTGAAATCAAGTTACATTCTAATGCTCATTTAATATAGAGATTAAGATTCTGAATCTATGATGTTACTATTGTTGCCAATATTTTTATTATACTTGTGCCATACCCACCTCCACTAATAGTAACAACAATGTTGAATCCTGATCAGTCTCCATCCATGGGATTTTAATGGCCCTTAGATGTGAGATTCACATGCCAAATTGAATCATTTCATAGAATGACTCCACTACATATTACTTCCTTTCAGCTATGGCTAAGTATCAATTTTACCAATTTTCCAAGCACTTGAATATAATCCTAATTACATCAAATGTCAAAATTTGAGTCTAACCCTGAGTGCATAAAATTATGCAAAACCCACTTATGCAACACAGTCTAGGAGGGGTTAACATGCCTATGAAGTATTAAAACATTTTTTAGGGCTAAGAATAGTTGGACTTTGCCAACTAACCAAACTCACTTTTGACCACTTCTAGTAACTTTAGCCTGTAGATGCTCTCATAAAAAGAAAGAAGGTGGTCCAATAAAAGGAAGGGGACTGGTTGTGTGTTTCATTCCCTTTTTTTTGTCAGCTAAAAGCTTTCCAAGAAGAATAAATCTACTGAATCATGAAATTGATTTTGTGGCTGCCCCAACTACCACTGATATATATATCACAATGTGTCATAGTTTACTATAAGCCTCTATTGAGAGTGGGCAGCACTAAATCCAAGTAATTCCCCTCATCCCTTAAAAGACACCTCTAAATATAACTAGAAATTTCAAATAGTTAGTAAAGGAAAAGTACAAAGATATAACAGATCTGTGTTGAGCCAAAAACTTGTGCATTCACAACAAAACTGGGATGAATAAAACTTAAAAACAATTATGGACTGTGACGAAAAATTGTCTTATGCATACAAAATGAAAGAAGCATTGGCATACTCCTATGTTTACAAATTTAAGGACAGGCGGAGTGAGTCTCCGGGCAACACAGTTACATGTGAAGACCCTAGATCCTTGTACCCACAATATATAGTGACTTATAAAATGATTGCCAAAACAATGCCTTTGCTATGCATGTAAGAACACCACCTATATAATGAGGGAGATGTAATATTGTCTAAGAAGTAGATTTATACAGAGTGATCCAAGATTCTGTATTTATGGAAGATACAACTGATTTTGGCATGAAACATGTATCCAAGATTTCAATGTGCCTTATTTCAGAGCCCATTGATGATTTACTATGAAACCTAAACTTTCAAAACAAACACATTGAAATCACAGGATCTCCATCATGAATATCATAAATATTAACTATCTTTTGGGCATTGGCAGTACATAGCATAAGAGGCCCACATGGCCTGTACCACCAATTTTGGGCACTGGCAGTAGATACCATATTAATATTCTTCTTCTGTATATTCTTGATCTTCCTCCAACTGATCGACATCTATATCAACATCTGATTTAGAAACGGTGTTTAAATGATCGACCATGTCATCATCATCATCAATTATGTCATTTTCAATAATATCCTCATCGACATCATCATCAATCATTGTTGCCTCATCTCCTATGCCTGGTTCATATTCTAAGATATCTTCTTCATCTGTCAATGCATCTTCCTGCTCATCTGCCACTGCATCATCTTCTTCTAAATCAATATCATCTTCTTCCTCTATAGTATACTCTACTGGCCTTCCTCTTGGATCATATCTAATAGCAAATGACCATTCATTCTCACCTAGAACCTCTGAGTAAAAGACTTGTTTGCATTGGCTTGGAAAAACATAGCGATCTTTTCCTGCTTCAAACTGTGATGTTTTAACCATTGGAAATCCATTTTCATGTTGAATAAGTGTTCTATCATCATCACGTACATTCATTCGTAGCCTATACCATTCGACGTCGAACAAAACTATTTTGAAGGAATTAAAGTGACACTCAACTATATCATCTAAGAACCCATAATATCTATTTTCAGATTCTCGAGGTTGTCTGTCACTCCTGGAGGAAACATTAGTGACCTGGAATACTGCAGTTATCCCACTATCAGAAGTTTCCCTGTTATCATCCAACTATTTAACGTGAAATTTACGACCATTGCACCACATAGCCTTGTGGTGTTTCAACTGCAATATGCCAAACATGAAAAAGATGCATTCTCAATTAATAATTAATCATATAATTTACACATCATGAAAATTAACTGAAAAATAAAACTTGTTGTCACATTATAAATATAGTATAAAATAAGTAATGAATAAAATAGGTGAATTAATTGATTACCTTTCTATCTTTCAAACCATATGCTAAATCGATTTCCCTGTCTGTAACGTTTCCATCTCCACTACGATACGCTTCTCTAATCAATTCACACAGTATTTTCCATGATAACCTACCATCATTACATGTTTTATATGTTTCAATGCATTCACTCATCCACTCAAGATTGTTTGCAATGTATAAAAGTAGTGCCTCATAATCTTGAGCACTTGAATAAAAAAACAATAATTCACCAATATTAATAAATATTACTTATAACCATGGTAAATTATATTAATTAATAAAATATGAAAGAATAAGACCTAAATGAATATAATGATCATATACATGGTGTAAAAATATGAAACATTATATGTATTATACATAATAAATCTTTTACCTCTCACTTTCTTCATTCTACCTTTTCCCAACAGGTGCTCCACTTCAAATTTTTTGATGGAGTTCACATCCCAAATGCAATCCACCACCTTCATGGCTGGCGCAAATAATATAGGAAGATAATGACTAATATACACCATGGATTGATATACCACATATCCCTCCACCATAGAACCCTCAGGTCATGCTCTTTGTCTAACCAAAGCCTTCAAGTATTTTAGGTGCCTCTCGACCATCCACATTGACCTTGTGTGTATTGGTCCACACATTTCAATCTCCTCAACTTGGTGTATCAAGTAGTGTTCTTGTGCATTGAAAAATGTTGGAGGTAGATACTTTTGCATTTCACACATTAGCCGAGGAATTTCTCTCTTCCAATACTTTATTTCATCTTGATGGATTTATTTCAATGACAACCATATGCAAATCATTACGCTAGGTTATTTCAATGAAACATAATATATATTTCATTACAAGTAAATTAATACATAATTTCATTAATTACGAAAAGAAATTGTATCAATTATATTTTGCGTATAAATCAAAACTACTTACCTCATGTATTTACTAAGACCATATATAATTTTTTTGATATTGTTGTTGAAGTCGTTTGGGAGAGATATAGGTAGAACATACTATAACAATAAAAAATGAATCGTTATTTCTTTCCAAATTAAACAAAAAAAAGGAAAATTTAAAATATGTATTCAAGCAATAACATACAAAAACATATACCAAAAAAATTACCTTAACAAAGGTATGCCAATCATGTGTTTTCACCCCACTGAAGTCACCTTTCTTCGTTAAGATATTATTTATGTTTGAAGCAAAACCTGTTGGAAATTTAATTTTTCTAACGACCTCTTTTACATCATTGCTTTGTTGTTCTGTTAATAACCATGGAATATTATTATAATTTCGACCTCCATTGTTATTTGATCCATCGATCACACTTTTCATTGCATGATTTGATTTCTCAATGTCAGCACAAATTTTGTCAATTTTATCTCTATCATGTGCACCATCTATGGTTCGCCATAACATTTCTATCACATTCTTCCCGACATGCATTGTATCAAACAAATGAGCTATTTTTAGGTCCTCATAGTAGGGCAACCTCGCGGATTGAGAAGGATAACATTTCATTCCAGGTGGAAGTACAATATTAGTACCTTCACCGCGACGATGACCTTGACATCAAAGAATAAAATAAATCAGAACAATATTAATTATAAAATACAATAAAATAAATTCATTAGTTAAAACAAAAATTCCAAACATTACATAAAAAAATAATATATATATACACAAATTACGTACCAGCTGCTTGACGATAATTAATTATGTTATAGTCCAACATCCACAACTGAGGTGTCATTCTTCGTGGTTTTAATTCAGTTTCTTCTTTATCATTGAAAAGATGTTTTTCAGTAGTACGATACCTATGGTTCCTAGAGAGGAAGTGCCTAAACTCATCAAACACCATCTTTCTTAAGTCTAGATAATGACAATACTTCATCTTAGGGCCACAAACTGGACATGAAAATCTGCCCTTTGTTTGAAGACCTGCAATAGATGGATCAATAACAATTAATATACTATGAGATCATTTTTAAAACATGCAATATGGTATATATAATTTAGATAATTATGTATTATATTAAAGTGCAATTAAATATTACATACCACAAACATGTGTTAGTCTTGGGCATCATGAATTGTCCATACAAGCATTCCACGACATTGAAATCTCTTCTGCTTGATTGGTTTAGTGATGTCATACATAGTGATGCCATGCCATAACTGTATTAGCTCATCGATAAGAGGCTCAATATATACATTCATATCTTTGACCTGGTACTTACCTAATTATTCAAAATTACAGTACATAATAATTACTAACATGATATATGTATATATAAGTAAGTAAATAAATAAAATATATATTTATGCAAACAACGAGAGAAATGAAAATGTTACATTCAAAAAAATAATGTATCAAATACCTGGAATAATCGTAGTCAACATTATGTGCTCCCTCTTTATTGACATCCAAGGAGGAATGTTATTGTTGATAACAAAAATAGGCCACACTGAGTAAGTAGAACTAAGCTCTCCGAATGGATTAACACCATCAGCTGCCAATGAAAGCCTGACATTACAAGGTTCATTTTTAAAATCTACATATTTTTCCTCGATTTCTCTAAATGCAAAACCATCTGCAGGCATTCGAAGAACACCATATTCACTTCTATTCTTTGAATGTTAATCCATAAACTTTGCTATGCTATTACACCTGAACATTCGCTACAAACGTGGAATTATGGGAATATGATGAAGAACCTTTTGAGGCACCTTTTTGGTTAGTTGATCTGTTCAATATCTACTGGTACCACATTTTGGACATTCTGTTTTCAATGCATGTTCTCTATAATATATAATACGATCTTTAGGACATGCATCTATAGTGTTATATTCCATTCCAAAGTGTTTCATAATAGCACGTAGATCTCGATATGTTCGAGGTAAAGTATTTGGCGATGGTAACAAATATTCACCCAACAATCTACAACATAAACAAAAACTAGTGTCTTGTAAAGATTATTATATATATATATATATATATGTCATAGTTATTAAAACTGGAACCGATGACTGGACCGGTGGAGCTAATGAACCGGGTTTCAAACTAGAACTGGTCTAACTGGTAGCGGTTACATCTCAATGAATCGGTTTAAAAAAAAATACATTAAATAATTATTTTTTAATTAAAAAAAAAACTATTTTTAAGATTTGCAACCATGATTCCAAGCCAATAGAGACAAAATATGAAAATTTTTCTCATTTATATACCATGCAAAGGTGAATATATCAAAATGGCACCAAGTGAAATACATATCATCGAAAAATACATAAGCAAACTTGTTGAAGTAATGTATCAGGTTTCTCTTATATTATTCACTGTCTTTAATTGCTGAGTTAATATTATAATATACAATCTGTCCCTACTCAGATCTGTTGTCAATTCATTGTATCAGCCTTAAAGACAATTCTGGGTTCAGTATATATATATATATTAGACCAGCATTTTGAAGATCTTGTATTCTTCATTATCTATGTTTTCTTGGCAATAAATTTCTAGAAAAACATCTACAACACTTAGAGGTACTGAATTGGTTTATGAAACCCACTATTAGTGCTATTTGTAACAAGTTGAGAGAGCATTACAACTTCAGCAGTCTACTCACAATGTGTTTGACAAAATTTATCACTGAAAAGATTCATTAAAACCCAGAAAACTCAGTAGCCAGTTTAGTGCATTTCCAAGCGGGAATTTTCTAGTGGTAAATTTATTATTGCCAGTCACATTTTCATTAGGTTGTATGTTGTTGTCCCTTGAGTGGCGTCAGACCATTTGCATCAGTCTTGATGCCATGATCAAATTGCTTGTATGTTGGGTGAAAGGTTTGGTATTTATGCTGCTGCTATGTGTGAGCAGAGAGAGAGGGTCTGACAGTTCCTAGCTGAGTGTGAAATAAGGTTGCTGCTGATTGTTTTGAGAACAAAAATTGTCATCAAGTACACTTGATGAGTTGCATGCTGCCAGGG
The DNA here is from genome assembly GCA_034641835.2 of Pinus albicaulis. Taxonomy (NCBI): domain Eukaryota; kingdom Viridiplantae; phylum Streptophyta; class Pinopsida; order Pinales; family Pinaceae; genus Pinus; species Pinus albicaulis. Next base: position 305,228,744 of record CM076580.1, on the reverse strand, counting down.
ATTTTATGCTAGCCAGCCTTGTATTTATCAGTCATCATGTGTATTGTTGCTACTATAAGGTGTTGAGTATGAGTTATTAAACAAGTTTGTTGCTAGTATAATAGAGGAATTTGCAGCTCATGGAGGAGACACTGAGGAATTTTCAACTCATGGAGGAGCACCTAACCGGATGGTTAAGTACGGAACTAGCCGGTTTATGCATAAAATGGCTAGTTCCTTACTTAACCGACCGGTTACGTCCGATTAACCGGCCAAAACAGGTGAGAATAGGCTCTTGACTGGGTTGCAAGGCCGGTTCCAACCGGCAGCCGTCCTGACCGACCGGTTTTGATATATATATATATATATATAAGTTATTATTTTACACATTTATTACAACTAAAAAAAGGGAAAATAATCAACATTTACATATATGTGATCATATATACATATTGCATACCTTAGGAGTTGTGTCATACATCTGTTCAACAAATTATTCATAACCTTTAAGTTCACCAACAACAATGTAGTAGAGAGAAGAGTTGCATTTGAGTGTTCAAAAAGTCGTTCGCTTGACCTTTCAATCAGAGGTACATCATAAATATCGTCACTGCTATCTCCACCATCATCATCTGACTCACCATACAAGTCTTGGAGAATTTTATTTGTCCCATCATTAATGTGAACTATCTCATTACTGTCATCATGATCTACCTCCATGGGATCATTAAAATTACCTTCATCATTCGCTTCATGTTCTTCACCTTGTACAACATCATTTCCAATACTAATATTTGCTGCAATATTCTCTTGTACTGGTGCAACATCATCTAATCTACTACTATTTAGCTATGGAAGCTGGTTGATCATCTGCAAAAAGTTGGGGGGCAACTGTGCCTTTATGAAAATTACAAACATTAATAATTAAACATTAGTGCACATATAAAAAATATTAAAATAATATAAAATTTTACAATATAATCAAAATGAAGATAGATAATTAATTACCATGGGACGATAGTCATTCGATCCACCATCAATGTGCCCATATTTCCTACAATGCATTGTTGTTGTTGCTATTAAAACTCTAACATTATTTCTCATACAACATTTTTTGCAAGGGCAATAAACTCTACCATCACCCCTTTCACCCTTTTGAATTTTTTTCCACCTCTAATGTTTTCTTCCATTGATGCAAATTATCCTATAAAGAAAATAATAAATCTCTCTCAATGGTGTAGAAAACCCAAGACTTGTTGAACTCAATGGGAGCTCAATATATAAGCAAAAAGAAAATAAAAGTGGGATTTTTACAAATTGTGAGCTTTTTACAAAATGTGGACTTTTTACAAAATTGTGGGCTTTTTACAAATTATTTATATTTTTAATAAAATGTGGGCTTTTCACAAAATTGTGGGCTTTTTACAAATTGTGGGCTTTTTACAAAATTGTGGGTTTTTTTACAAATTGTGGGATTTTTTTATTCTTAATGCATTTTCTGTAGAATACTAAACAGATTTGTCCAAAATTTGAGATGCAAACTGTAGTCTCTACTATGTTTGGAAAATTAGAGTTTAATAAAAGATAAACTGTGAACAAAATTTTACCACTATGATAAGAAGCTATCAGAAGCATTCCTTTTGCTTCAAAAACATGGAACTATCTTAAGAATTCTTATGGTTGATATAAATATTAGAGCATGGCAGTTAAATGTAGTAGTTATGCTAAACTACTGAATAACAGCTTGAGAGTGCTCTTCAGATACTGTACGAATGCACTAAATTAAAGTTGTACCATTACTAAAGATAAATGGCCAAAAATAGTCAATTTTGATATCGTGAAGTTATGTATTTCTCGGTAGAAAAATGGGGATAGGATGGAAAATATGAGAGAACTAAGTTCCAAGGACTAAAAAAACAAGGCCAACATAGTTCTGCCTTGAATCAGAGACAAAACAAAGCTACCCAAAAAAGTGTTTGAGAGCACCTATTGAAGCTCCTATATATAGCAGAGTCAACATTTTCCTATTGAACAAGTTTGTATAGTCAAAGCCACAGCAAGATCAGATAGCCACGATCCTAGATGAGAACCAGAGCCAAAGCTAAGACAGATCCATGTTTAGCAGAACAAGACAGCCATAGCAAGGGATCTGACCATAGAACCAGATCATGAGAGATAGAAAGATTCTTGCTTCCACTGTGGAAATGTAGAATCTGTACAAGGGCTTTTCTTCCAGCGTATTTCATTGTGACAGTAATTTCTATGGTGTTGTAAGCGCTCATTAGTAGAATATTAAAGCCATTCTGGAATTCTTTTAACCTGGAGAGGGTTTTCTCTGGTTATAAATCCTCATGTTCAAATTCCATTGTGGATTGGTTGTGTTTGATATTATGTTTTTACTGTCCGTAGTTGAATTTTCGCACAAAAAATTATCAGTCTAAAGTGGAGCAATTTTGCGATGTTTCTTTTGCTTCCTATTGTGAAGTATTTCGCTCAGAACTCTACTCGTTGTAACAGAGGTCTTGGGCATAGAACAGGGGACTTGGGTTTTTTGGAATCAAACTTCAGGTTAAGATGCTCATCCGAAGAATGGCACAGTGAGCCTTAGCATGGAGTTGGGAGTACCAATTTGAAGTGCAGGTAGGGCATTGTACAATAGACCAGTTAGATTTCTGGACCCTAATACAAAAGTTTCTTCTTCTTTCAAAATGTGTTTCTCCTTTTCTGTAACCAATGTGGGTCCTATTCTTGTTTCAATTGGGGATGGATGAGCATTTGTTATTGCTCCAGATGATCACACTCTGGGTAGCCCTGAAGGCTATTTGGGGGTGATGAGTCCAATAGGTCTCAATGAACTGTTGCCCTCGTTGGGGAATACTATTGCAGTGGAATTTGATACTATTTTGGATGTTGAATTCCATGATCCTAATGGAAACCAGTACCTTCAGCTCCAGTACCTATTCACAAAAGAGGGTGCCATAGTCATTCATGCATGCAGAGAGGGTGAATTGCAGGCATTGCAACAGGAGGTGTTGTTGTTGTTGCATTGGCCACTAGATTGTTTGTCTGGTTTTGTTACAAGCGCAGAGTATTGAAAAGGACAGACAAATTTAGTTCAAATATTGTGAAATTGCCTCGGAAATTCACCTACAAAGAGCTCAGCAATGCTACGAAAGACTTTTTTTTAATGTGATTGATAATCGATAATTGCAAGCAAGGGTAATCCCATTGTGAAACCCAAATTTTTGAGCATTTTCTAAAACCTGATGACGGAGTCATTGTAATGAACAAGCGCCTAGGTCCATATTACGTCCAAATCTACCAAGCACCAAGATCTATAAAAAAAATCCATAGTATCTGCGAACTAAGAAGAAGAGGTAGAAAATGTATTCTGATTACCTGTTCGAATAGTGGTTGGGGTTTACCACGGCAAAAATTTGACAGAGCCCATGTACCATTTCTTATCATTGAAATTCTGGAAATATCATTCAACGGGCAAGCACCTGCCTCAGAGCTCCATGACTGAGGGAAATATCCCTAAATGTTGCAGAGTCTCCAGAAATATTTCCCAAAGCCGAAACAGCCTTACACGAACACCAGTTGAACTCAAAGTTGGGTACTAGTTTTTTAAATCAAATTCCAAAATTACAGACATATAAATATAGTTGGAAAGAATAATTTTATGCCTCTAAAATAAACGCGCTACCTGTTCTCGAAATTTATCATTCCCATAGGTAAGAAGTTCCAAAAATATAGGTAGTGCCCCGTAATCAATCACAACCTTTGTATTCTCAGAGGTTCCAAAAAAACCCAAATAGGGTCAACCCTACTATAGGAGGAAGGGCTTGAAGTAAAAACTTACCATTTTGCAAGCGCTGAGGGCGAATGCTGTTCTGCAAGAGCTAAGGGCGAATGCTATTTTGCAAGAGCTGAGGGCGAATGCGTGCGTGATATCATAAGTTAATGTAGTTTTTTAAAAAATCATTTTTATGTAGCACACATTTGATTTTTGCATTTCAAATCATTTTTATTTACATTTGATTTTTTCATTTCTAATACAAGTGACAAACAAATTTCTACAAGAGGTTGAAATTTTTACTAGAATAGCCATGGAAGACTAATTAAAATGGCTTAAAATGCAAGTGGAACTTCAAAATAAATGTAATTGAAGGTTCTCCCCACTAAATTTTTGCAAAAGTGCTTACATTATTTAAGTTATCTAGGATATTTTTTTGTATTACACAATCTAAATTAAATAATGAAATAGTTGGGTAGTCTTATTGTTTCAAATTAGGACACAATTTTCAAATGGTGATGAAGTTTCATGTGATGATTAACTGAAAATATTCTCCTTTCCTATCCTTGAAAAACTATACAAGGTTCCCTGCTGCCAAATGAAACCCTAACTCATGTAGCAGCATAGGACCAGTCCTCCATTTTTCCCGTCATAAGGCATTTTGCACGTATTTGACAACTAGAATTTGTGGATTCCCATTTTCTGTGACGTTCTAGGAAGGATAGAAGACTTAATTTTAACATTTGAAGTTTTTTCAAAAACGTTCTTATGCCCTTTAATTTCCACTTACCAATAATTTTGCAACACTAGTCCTCTTCGCAATTGCAAGGCTGTACTCAAAAAGTAAGGAAAGTTACTTTTCTGGCTCACTCAAAATTAGAAATTTAATAAAGGAATTACCACTTATCATTATTGATATTTTAAAATTATAATCAATTTAGTTTTCCCTTTCCTATTACAGAAAGTTCACAAATCCTTTCTTTTACATAAAACACCAAAGAAAGAATAAATCTCGTTTCCCTACAAACTTCCAAGGTTGTGATTAGTGAAGCAGTGAAAAAGTATGGCTATAGCACTAATAAATTAGAATGCCAATCTGCCCCAACATGAAGTAGTGTTAATATAGCGGTGGCTTGGCTTGATGGTCAAACAGTGAATTACACAAGCACAAAATAAAAGCTTTAGGCATCTAGTTCCTTACACTCGCACTCTCAAGGCATTTAGACTTAGGCCGAGCTCAAGGTTGGCTCCGAGGAAACTAGATTGGCTCATTAACCTGCCATATTTTCATTTCATAAGGTATGTTCGAAGTTTGAACTGTTAGGGTAATTTATTGTTGTGAAATCATAGTTCTAAATTATCTCTTATTCTGTGAGCAATGTAATCTATTAATTGTAAGCAGATTCATTAAAAAAATTCAAACTGATTTTAGCATGAATGATGAAAATTTATATATTAATTGGTTTTTAAGAGTATTTGTATTATGTAGGAGCACTGGAAAGAAAAATCAAGATTTCATTTTCTATTTTCCTTATTTTATTGGGCTGAACTGGAGAAAATTGAATATGAATAGTGAGTTAATTGTAAGATCAATGGGCCAAGGCCATACATCAACATTGACTACAGTGGGGAAGTATAGGTGACTAATTATTGTACTTCTCCTTTATAAAGAACAATTGGTAAATAATTGTATTATTTGAAATCTATAACAAATCTAGGCAACAACATTACAACGAATAGAAAATTATGCAAAAAATTCACCAGGGCACTAATGTGTGGATACCCTATCATTTCTTAGATCCTCATAACTTACCAACACCTACTATATTGATATACACATAATATGGCATTTACCTGAAGTATTTCATATGTATGTAGAAGTAAATAAGTTGTATGACAATTGTTATGGCAGATATAAGATGTGTATTATAGTTTATATTTCAATTTTTCTTAAGTAGCATGCATGTGTGGTTCATATAGTGACTACAATTACCAAATATATTTCACTGAAGATGTGAAGATGATCTCTCATTAGGTCCTAATTACTTAAAGCATCATTAATTAGCTTTCCAAATCAATAAAATATGTTAACAAATTAGTAAAAACTAGGAAAACAAATCATGCTTTAAAAAAATATGGCACAATGAGTCACACTCTGAGATTTATTTAATTACTCATCAAGTGTTGCTACAACATATATATGATCACCATTACCATAGAAATGGGACATGTGACCATCATTTTGGTTTCTCCAATGATATTCCACATCATGAGCATTGTTTAGGGTTGATTGTGTTGATTTTTTTAAACAAATCATTTATACATTTTTATGGAAATTATAGACACAATTTATAATCACATTACAAGATCATGATGTATGGATATTCCTTATCATTTCTTAGATACTCACAACTTACCAACACATAATAGATTGATATACACATCATATGGAATTTACCCCTAGAATGCCACATGTATCCTAAAACAAATTAGTTGTATGGCAATTGTTATGGTGCATATAAGATGTGTATTACAGTTTATCTTATAATTTTGTTGAAGTAGCACACAACAATTTACATAGTGATATGAGAACCACTCTCTAGAGTATACATCGATTTTGTGCACATGGATTTTCAGTTACTTTTTAAGATATATCATTGGTGATGATCACATGATTATATAATGAACCATTAAGTTGAACTATGAAATTAGTCCTCACAACACACACACAAACATATTGATGAATTAATAATTTTTCTCATATAAATTTTTTAATCTATTTTGAAAAAAAAAATTATATATAATTATTTCTAAGAAGAACAAGAGAGAATTCCTTACCATGTCTTCCTAAAACATATAATAGCAAGAAAATTAATCTATTGAAATTTCATTTCCAAACATATTCATGGAGTAAAATGAATATTAAAAAGAGATATTCATGGATTTACCTATAACATCACCTCATAATTAAGAATTTAAATGTACAATATTGATGATACATAGGTTAGGAGAAAATTAATCTATTGAAATTTCATTTCCAAACATATTCATGGAGTAAAATGAGGATTAAAAAGAGATATTTATGAATTTACTTACAACATCACCTCATAAAAGTGTAAATGTACAATATTGATAAAATTTATCTATATATGATAAATAATAAAATTTTATCTCACATGTATCATACAATCTTATAAACAAACACATTCTATAATATGCAATAAAAGTGAAATTACACAATCCACATGGAAATAAGACTTAGTTCAAGCAAAAGAAAATAAAAAATAAACCATAAGTGACACGGATTTTGTAAAGGCATATAAGTGTCGTTTATTGCATATAAGTGTCGTTATACCGACGGTGGCCAAAGCGTTGCTATTGCGACAGATGCTTCCAAACGTCGCAATTGCGACACATAGACATTGTGTCGCAATTACGACATTTGGAGGCAGCTGTCGCAATAGCGACGCTTTGGGGCATAGTGTCGCAATTGTGATGTCTTCCTCCAAACGTCGCAATTGCGACACTTTGTCTAGGTGTTGGTATTGCGACACTTTTCTCTAAATGTTGGTATAGCGATGGTTTCAGGCGAGATTGAAAAAATTTGGGGAAATTTATGACATTTGGTCAAAAGTGTCGGAACCAAGTGTCGGAATTTCCCCGAAATGTACTAGTGTAGCAAGCTAAGTGGGCTTGATTGTGGGGAAAATTCCACAGTTAAGCGCGCTTGAGCCAGAGGAGTTTTGGGATGGGTGACCTCTCGGGAAGTCCTTGTTACCTAGTGCGAGCCCTGGAAGTGATGATTGACGCTACGTGATTCATTTCACTAGTTTCAATCCCACTTCTTCACCCATGTGAGCATCACTCGATGAACTGAGTGCTAAGTGGAAACCCCTCATACTTAGAGGAAAATGTTGCTGATTAAGTGTGATGGTGAAGCGAAATCCATACTACCCTCATTCCATTTCATTCACCCTCCTTGTCTCCCATTTTTCCAAATTCTGACACTCCCATGCTATGAATCCCATTCAAAAATCTCAAAACCCACATACATAAACTTTTAGGACTTACTACTTTATAAAACCCACTTATATTAAAAAAGTCTGAAATTCTAGATTTTCCCACACTTAGAACCCCGCAAGCTTTAAACCTTTCTTCTCAAACTCGTCACCAAAGCATAAAAACTCCACCGATGCACTTTGGTAGGACCCACCTAAACCTTTATACATTACCGAAATCCCCATATAAACCTTTGAATTTCATAATTTCCTTACCTTCCGCCTTTTCACACTTGCCAACATTTAGCACGTCACGTGGCACACTTCGCAACATTTATAACTTACCTGTAAGCACCCGCAAGTTAAAAATTTCAACTTGTGATACGACCCGATCACTCTTTGCAACATTTATAACTTACCTGTAAACACCCAAAAGTTAAAATTTTTAAGTTGTGATGCGACCCGCCTGCATACCGCAAATCGCAAGTTTTAAAGAACAAGTGTAGAGGTAAATGTTAAACTCACCGAAGTACGATGTGGGTGACATGGGGGGTGATGTGGCAGGTGACGTGGTAGATGGCATGGCAAGTGATGTGGCAGATGATGTGGTGGGTGACATGGAAGATGACATGATAGGTGACATGGCGATGATGTGGCAGGATGTCATGGTAGGTGATGTAGTCATCACCCGCATAGCATGCATCACCAATTCAAAGGTTACCATGGGAGGTAAATGTTAAAAATGCAGACGTGCGATGTGCGATGCCCGGTGTGACCTGATCGCACATCGTAGATCACAAATGATAAAGGATAGCGTCGAGATAAACGGTAAAATCCGTGAAGTGCGATATGCGACAGGTGGTTCCGATCGCATCGTAATCGCAAATGTTAAAAGAATAGCACGACATGTTAATATTAAAGTCTACGCAGTGCGATATGCAATGTTGTTGCGGATGCGATGTGGCTCCAAGGTAAAATCTAAAGCTTATCAGATCTGGGTAAATAAATTTTTATGTTGTTTGCTTTGAAAAAGGGTTAAAACACGACAAAGAAGGGCTTAGGTAGAAAAATACACCACAAGTGGATTCGGGTAGCAAAAGGCATTTCATACATAATTGTTATGTTTTAACGGGAAAAAGGCATTCATGGGGGAAATAAGGCTTGACCAGGCGTGCAAGCGACGAAGGTCAAGACATGCAAAGGGCGTTCATTCAGGACTGTCATGGTATAGCAGCAGAAAGTTGAAAAGGTATAAAAACACATCATCACATCCATTAATAAATGAAAAGTGTCCATCATTGCACATATTTTATTACCCAGTGCCGGTTTTCTGCGAACAGAGCCAGATGTCAGAGCCTCCATTTTCTGCCTCTTCGAAACCATCACTGCGACCTACAAAGCTTACTGTTTGATCTCCTGAGGAGCCATTGAAGTGTTCGAACCTACAAAGAGTTGCCCGAAATTAGTTCCATAGGTGGTGATGTTGTGAGAGATTATTGATCACGCCTGCATATCTCCACTTTTCCATTTTTTGCTTAAATATAATCACTGTAGTAGACAGATTAACCGACTTAATTTTTCTATAAATACTATAGGCATTAGCACTATAGAGAGGGCCCAGAAGGGGAAAAACCATTGTAATAGACTCATTCCATTGTAAACACTCTTTTGGATGAATGAAGGATTATGTTGTTTTCCAGATTCTTGTGTTATGCTTTGTGGTGAAGTATTTTATCATGTAATTTGTTATTCTCCTATTTTCTCATATTTTTTGCTTTTCTTAGCTATGGATAGAAACTTTTGTGTAGAATTTACCATAGGGTACCCTGCATAGTCTTGAAAAAGTTCATTATGTGTTCTTTTGAGATTGGAATGTATAATTTAGAGACGGTCTTCTCTGCATTCTCGTTGAACCTTTAAGCTCCTCCTTTTTTCCATTTCATAAGTTGTTAAGATCCATTGACATGGCTAGCTTACCTAGTTTCACTTGAACTTTGTTATTCATTCATCTGAATTTTCTCACATTTATGACTCCATAGCCGAATGACCCTTTTCTGGTGCCTCAACCAAACATCTTCAAACAAACCTCATTTCTATAACTAGTTGAATATCAACACTTATAGTTATCAAGCTATATCTAACAGAGAGAGCCCTCTCTGAGTCTAGGAAGTCTAGGTCTTGGACTCCAAGCAGTTTGATGTTTCACTTTGTGGTTCTGTCTCCACCCTTCATAAATTATAGGGTGATAACAGAATGGAGGTGATGTAGACGACTCTGATTCCCTTATAGATATGGATGTTTCTTATGATTTTGACCTGAATTTTTGTACATATTTAGAGCCAACTTCTTTCAAAGAAGCTACTTGTCATGATGAATGGAAATAAGTGATGTAGAAATAATATGATTCTTTGATAAAGAATGGCACCTGGAATCTAGTTGATCCTCCATTAGGAACCAAACCAATTGGATGTAAGTGGGTATTCAAGAACAAGTATAAAGAATATGGATCACTTGACATGCACAAAGCCATGCTTGTGGCAAAAGGTTTTTCACATAAGGAAGCATGTCGACTATGAGGTGACCTTTTCTCCTACAGTAAAATGGGCTACCATCCGAACACTCTTTCCCTTGGCAGCATAAAAGGGTTGAAAGGTCCATAAAATGGATGTAAAAACTACTTTCTTGAATGGAGATCTGAAATATAATGTTTTTATGTCACAATGAGAAGGATTTGTTTCAAAGGGTCAGGAACATAAAGTATGCAAGCTTATAAAATCCTTCTATGGCCTCAAGCAAACACCATGAGACTCGTATGAGAAGTTACATTAGCATATTGTGAAATTCAATTTAAAACATTATGATCTTCATGAGGCAAGATGTTTTGTGAAGAAATCCAGAAAAACATTTGTATATCTTGTGGTGTATGTAGATGATCTTTTGATGACAAGGAACAATGAGAGCTACATTATATCCATAAAGAAGGAACTGAGGAAATGCTTTGAAATGAAACATCTAGGATATGTTCACTATTATATTGGTATTGAAGTAAATCAACATCCAAAGTTATATTCATCTCTCAAAAGAAGTACATTGGAGATCTATTGAACTAGTTTGGCATGGCTAAGTGCAATCCTTTGACTAGTCCAATGGAAGAAAAATTAAATCTTACATCCACTGAAGGAAAATAATTTGAGGATGTAACAAAGTACAAACAACTCATAGGAAGTCTCAACTACCTATCTACTATTAGACAAGAAATTTCATTTGATGCTGTAATCCTCTCCGAGTTTACGGAAAATCCTTGTGAGGGTTACTGGTCTACTGCAAAAATATTTATAAAGTACTTGAAGGGAACTCATGACTTTGGACTCAAGTATACACAGGTGGATGACTTCATCTTTATTAGATAGCATCATTTAGATTTTGATGGAAATAAAGAAATTGGAGCATCTACTTTAGGTTACGTTATGAGTCTTAGATCAGGAGATGTCACCTAGAGGTCACGCAAACAATTAGTTCTAGCAGATTCCACAACTAAGGCAAAATATATGGCAGCAACTGAATCAATGAAGGAAATTGTGTGGCTCAGGAAAATTATTGAATATTTACAGGAGAAACAAGTACATTCAACTCTTATTTTGATTGACAACACTTATTAAATAAATTTTTCCAAGAACCCAAAGTTACATGATTGAATGAAGCACATCAATAAAAAATACCACCTAATTCGACATCATCTTGAGTCCAAAACAATCCACCTACGACATCGTTCCACAAATGAACATATTGCAGACATATTTACCAAAGCGCTTGGAAGGGAAAAATTTTAAATATTCTAAATGATGCTTGGACTCACCAACATCCCTTCATATTAAGGGGGGTAATGTCGACACCTAATTCTAAAGGATTATTGTAAATATTCTATATATTTTCCATTATGCATTTGATAAAATGAAGATACCTTGAAATTGGAATCACAAGAGTCTCTACTCATGTATAAATTCATGATATGGAAAATGCAATAAAAAATGAAATTTGTGGAGTTACTCCTGGCCTGAAAAAATGTATGAAAGTGTGTCAAATATCAGAGCTTGATATATTAAGTGAAATTACCAAGATATACAATTACAATGGTACCACATTAGCTCCAATAGTGGAACATTAAGTCACTACTTTCTCTTCCAAAGAAATATCTTCTCTCCTATGCCAAACTAGGGAAACCAAGGTGAAAATCCAAATTCCTCTTCTTTTGATATATGATGGTGTATTTATAAAAAATGAAGTGTCTCTCCACCTCACATCTAACTCTTGACCTCCCTCACGACTCTTGATCTCCTAATATAAATTTTCAAATTCTTATGTGACCTTTGAGCTTCTACATGACTTTAGAACTTTCTAGTGACTTTTCACATTTCATGTGGGACCCTTGGGATTTCACACATTTTACATTTTCTCATTTTGGAAATTACATAATTACATTCCACATGTGACTTTACAATGACACTTTGAGAAGCCATGACTTGGAAACAGTGACATAATACTTCATTACATTAATGTCAAACTCTTCTCCTTGATTTTATGACTTTGACTTATTTATGATGGATATTTGGTTGTTATTTATCTTAAACTTATAAAGGGTCTCGATGAGTGTCAAAACCAACCAATTCAGCATGATTTTCCATTTATTTTTCTTGGTCCAAGGCTTCTTTAGGTTATTCATGAAGGTCCTTTTGGTGCTTATTTTATGCAAGTTATGTCTTGTAGCCTCTCATCGATGAATTCCCTTAAGCATCACCCTGCCAAGTTGAGATGATAATACCAAAAAATCAATTCCACTTGTGAAAAGGAAACATAAGTATAAAATTATCTATTCTACCTTTTTCCTGCTCATGGGAAGTGATCACTATGATGGGTACATGTAAGGACCAAGAGGAAGAGGCTTCCTTTTCTTTATTGTGAATTTTCAGTTGCAAGGGTCCAAGCATGCTTCACTGGTAACTATAACTACACAATGCACAAAAAATGGAGGGCATGACAAGTCTTTCGTGCGGTGGGGAAGTTCAGGAGACAAGGGTAGAGTGACTGTTGATTGTGATTACACATTTCAAAATGATCAGGGAAGAGGAGGCATAGATTTTTTTAGTTTAATTTCATAGGGATTGAGGGATGTGATATTGTCCATTGTAACTACATAATGTGTTGTGGGAGGTAATACAAGGAAGTGGATTACACAGTGAGGTGTTTCAGTCAGTAGGAACGAGACACTAGCCACTATAACTGCACAATGTGAAGTGATTGAGGGACATGCTTAGTGAATTGAGAAGTTGATGGTTCCATTGATGTAGAGGTGACCTATTTCTCACTATAATTAGACGACCTGCAGTAGGATTCCCACCATATGAAATGATTGTGTAGTTGAGGAAGTTTGTGAGATAAGGAAGCAAGTTAGGACACTGAAACTATGCAATGTTTAGTAGTTAAATATGATGCATAGGATATTCCACTTGGGCATGATAGTGAGAGAGGGAGGTTGCACTGTCCACTGCAACTACACAATGTGAAATACTGGGTAGGAGGGATGATGAACTATGAAATTGATAGGGAAATGAAGCTAAAGTGATGGTCCAAACTTCAAGGTTTTCAATGTACATTTGAGGGGTAATGTCCTCTAGGACTTCACAATGCATAGTTCCAAGAGGCAGAGGATGTTTTCCTATGGCTTAATATTGCATAGTGAACATTTCTATAAGGGAATAAGGTTAGAAAATTATAAATATAGTGAAAGCTATGAAAATGACTATGTGGGACCAGTGAGACAAGAGAGAACAATACATGCAAAGAAGTCATGAAATAGTGATATCACACTCAGATAACATAGACACAAGCCAAATAATGCATAGTAACAAAAATCAGCATGGATACCTTGAAACAAAAACAAAGTGACACTTATTACTAAGTGTGATAATTGAAACGTAGTTGTGCGACACTTACAACATAAGTTACGACAGAAGTTCCGATTGCAACCAAAAAGTGTGTTGGGATGTTGGACAATGTCTAATGCATGTTCTTATGATGGATAGGGTCAAACTAATGTATAAGAGTGAACTTGGGATGAATCTAGTGATGCGCCAAATTGAAACACATGTAAAATAAAATTAAAATAAAAAGCGACACTTTTGAAAGCAAGAGCAAGAAAAAATGGCAGTCATGAAATTGAAAGTGACACTTGCGAAAGAAAAAGGTACCCAAAAGTGACAATTAATAAGACTTGTTGTATTGATGATACAATTTACACTAAGAGTGAGAGAGAATTTCAAATAATGTTGCAGACTAACTGTCGAGATGGATTACACAATGCATTATCCCTATCAACTGTGCAAGAATTGTTAGTAGGGGATGCACATGGTCTATGATTTCCACAATACCTACTGCTAAGGATTGCAAAATCACTGTTACTAGTGACTGCACAAGAATTGTTCTCAAGGACTACGCAATGTGTTTTTTCAAGGGTAAAAATTAGCTATTTAGATTGCAATAAAGATACACGCTTGTGAATGCATCGAAATCTATGCATGTGTAACCAAGTGGTTTCGACAATTAAAATCTGCAAGAAGGCTTAAAGGCTCAGAAAAACATTAAACAATCATGAAGTGACCATGAAAAAATTGGGATGACAGATCATAAATGATAAGGAGGCTCCAAAAATTAGGATGTGGGAAAAAGTTTGGAAGGTGTTTGTCGCAGCAACAAAAAAATCCTATAATGAAAAACCATGCATAGGGAAATCTTATAACAAGAGAACTTCCTTCAAATTCCTTCACTTGAGGTATTGTTGGAATAATCTTTTTAAATATGCCAAGAAGTATATTTTAGGAAGTTACAACTATGAATGGGTGGGTAAGCTGGTATAATCTAACGATATTCCCTTACAACCATAGATACCCATAAAGTGTTTTGAAAAATGGACTCTAGACATTCTAGGGTCAATTAGTCCAATGTTGAAGTAGAAAAGAGAGTTTTTATGGATTAAGAAGTGTAGTTAACATCAAAAACTGTGTAATATTTCACTCAATGACATCAAATTAAGCACCAAAAATTGAATCAGTATTAACTAAGATCATTGAAGTACACCATCATGATTGGGTAAATCTTCTTCTTGAGGAACTTTCAGCCTATAAGGCTACATGGAAAAATACAACTAGGTTCAAAGTATATGAGTTGGTGTATGGAAAGAAATTTGTTCTTCCAATCTATTTGAATGTGATATAACCCTTGGAGTTGTTTAACAATAACTTTAACATTAATTGATTCCACCATTCAAGTCAATATTTTAACAGTTACTAAATCTCTATATTAGCTACCAGGTGGCTTGTAACATGCCTTTGATATTTATGTCATATTATCAATTTATTTTTATTGTAACAATATTTGAATTCAAATATTATAGGTACCAAAGATACTTGTGGCCTCTTAATTCAAATATCCAAGAGGTATTCTTAAGTAGAAAAGGTTTATTTGTCCCAGGTCCAATGTCAACACCTAATATTACTTTGATCTTTCTTAACAATAGAGTATCAAAATTCCTTTGGTATATTTCATTGGTTCTAAGGTTTCAATTCTCTCTTTCTAATCCATATTTTTCAAATACCAGCTGATGGGCCTCTAAATTAGACCTAAATTAAGGCTTGTCTAACCTTTCTTAGGCCCATCTACCTTCCTTATGCACATAAAATATATATTAAATATCTCCTTATATACTTAATAACATTTAATTATGCTTTAATATGTTCTTAGGAAGGTTTAAATGTAATTCTTTATTTGTGCCTAATATTGTTTTTTTTTGTATAATATTGTGAGAATATTGGGTAGATTATGCAGATTTTGAGAAGGAGATAATTTAGCCTACTTGCTCCCTGCCACTAGAATATCAATATTGAAGAATAAATGAGAAAAATATCAGGAAATTATTGAGAAATATTGGAGAGATTCAAGGGGGTTTTCCACCCTCGTTAACTATCAAAGTCAGCCAAGCAACTCGAATACCAAAGTCTAATCAATCTATGGTTTACTTGGAGTCAAAGTGGACTCAATCACTATTTTCTAGGGATATGTGGTAGCTTCCCTTGAGGATGAATAAAGTTGATCAAGAGCTAATTAGGGTGGATTCCAGTCCATTCAATTCCAGTCTATTCCATTCCATCCCATGCCATTCGTTCCATCCTATTAGGCCTTTTTTTTTTAAAGACCTTCGAGATGTAATAAGACTATATTTTTTTGTGATGCAATGAGTAGTCAGATGTTATTTTACTGATCTACTTTCAAAGAGTGAGGCTCGTGGGTTAGGGCCCAATCCATGTGCCTCAGCTTCTATTTTGTTATAATTCTTTCCTTTCTGTCATTTAGCTAGTTTTTCTTGTTGTCATTTAATCAGATCTGATTCTAATAGTTTCATTGTTGTTTAGTTTTTTCTTTCACTTTTGTTGTTTTAATTCCTCATTTTCTAATTTGCAAATTATTCCTGTTTTTTTTCTTCTCAAAATTATGTCTTGGAACAGAGCCTATATCTCTTCATCCATGATGTATTTTGAGAAACTGAAGAAGGTATTTTTAGGCCATTATATATTTAGTACAAAAATCTATTGGTTGCTTGAAATACCTCTCCTACTGTCCAAAATATGTCTTTGAAAAACATGTGTAAAACAGGAAAACTTTGTTTTCTGAAAATATGGCTTCAAATAAATCCTTGTCTCTCCAAACTAATAACACGTATGCGAAAAGTGAGAGAGGGTATTGTAGTTGGGGATGTGATTAAGGCAAACCTCTTTTCAAATTCCAAAAGTCTTTTGCATGTGGCCATAAAATGATCTTGAAGTTGACTGCTAAATAGTCATGTAAAGGACATTTTGTAATAGTAGTTTTGTAGTGCAAGTTAAGTATCAATTTATCCCACTTCATAATGAATTTGAAGAAACTGAGAGAATTTTTTGTAGTTAGGTATTTCAAGAAGAAAAACCTCTTTCATGTTTCAAAAATTAATTTTTAGTTACCTATAAACCCCCTTGGAAGTTGACTACTAAAACTAGAAAACAAAGTTTTTTCTTCATGACTTTCAGCAGTTTCGTAGCACAAATCAGCTTTTTTGAACTAGCTGAGCCACGAAAGTAAGGTTTGTTGGCTAATTTGACAAGTTTTGACATTAAGCTTTAGGAAATGACTCACAAATGGAAATTATGGATCTTTGATCATGGAATGGACCTAAAAGACTTTATTTGAACTTGAAATATGACCTTTAAAACTTATAAAACTATGACCTACCTTTTACCAAGACTTAAAATGACTTTTAGACCTACTTGAAATCATGACCAAAAAAGAGTTGACACAATTATGTTTTGATAATTTTTGGGTGATAACAGTGGCTCCACTTGGGATAGTGTGCCCTTGTGGTACACTAAGAACCAGTAGTTCCAGTGTTGCTATCCATTTTCTTGACAAAAAACAGAATTTTTTTTTGAATTTCCAAGCTTCCTCCTCAAGCTTTAATGACCTTCACCTCGGGCTCAAGCTTGATGATCACTGCAAGAAGCACCCAAACTATACCTACTAAAAAAAATGCTCAGTCAACTTTGAGCTTATTCACCCACTCCTACCTACCCTAGCAGCTGCAATCTCCATTTTAACTCAAACAACATGAAACTTCCAGTGAAGCCAATCATTTGTCTTATCTGATATTTGAAGCTCTTCACTACACTCAAATCGAAAGTAACCATGATACTGTGATGACCAAGGCAGCTTAGAATGTATCTGATCTTCATAATGAAAATGAAACTAAAACATTGGAGTGCAAAGCTCTTCCATGTATTCAGCTATAAGGTCAAAGAAGACATGATCAATTTTATGATCCACATAACATTCTGTAACTTCAGACAACTGATTCTTAGCCACACAAGATTTATTTTGTATGCTATCCAACTGATGTTCAAAATGATTCCCACAAACAATGTATTCTTCCTCATTAATATGATCATTTTTCGATGTAAGCTGTTGTAAGGAATGACATAAAAAATCAACCCTTTCCTCACCTTGAGGGTTATAGAAACTATCTCCCAGAATTTTCTCTTGTTGTTTGCAATGATTCTCATACTCCTGATGATCAAAAGACTGACAAGTCTGCTGCAACTTTACATCAAACTCAGAGGATATAACATGATTTTCATAAGTAAAATCCTTTTGGGTTTCATTTTCATCCAAGGGAGATGTTATCCTTTCTTCTTGGTGTTCTTCTTGTTGATGAAATGTATTGTCATGAAGGGCCTCTAAAATCTCCTCATCCATGAACTCATCATCTTCATAACAATTCTCCAAATATTCAATAAAACTCACAGAGTGTTTACAATAGTCTTTAACCAACAATAAGGAGGGATGACACTCTTTATACATCTCATAAAATGCAACATGAAAATCAACAAGAGAATATAATGAACCATTTGGCAAGCTTTCATACCACGACCATGCTTTTCCTTCTAAGGTGACCATAAACATATTCATGAGACAATCTTCAGGGAATTGAACCTTAAGACTGTGTACATGCATATGGAACCTAACCAAATGAAGAGCAACATTGTCTTTCTTCTCATCTTTAAATATTGGAATATCATCTAACCATTCAACCTTTGGCATAGGATTTGGAGAACGAGGGATATGAGACCGATTCATAGGGGCATACCTGGAATTTATTCTTGCAATGGAACTCATCTTGAAACTTCATCAAGCTACTGATATTTAAGCAATGGAGTCACCTTCCAATTTGATTATTTAATGTGTGGAGTCACCAAGGTAGATGCAGCCTCGAAAAGCTTCTTGAGCTCCTACTACCTTCAGAAGTTCAGCTTCAAAATTTTGGGAATGAGTAATCTTCAAGCTCCCGGAAGATGCACCATAATGTTATCACAAAATCAGACCTGATAGGCTACTCATCAAGTAAACCTTGTGTAACTATTTCAGACCAATTTTTTTGCTGAGGCTTAGCCTCCTCAACCTGAGAGGGCTCTCTCAAGGGTTTATGATTTTTGATAAACAAATAGATGGCTAACTCTAAGGTAAAACAAATAGATGATATAACTGGTTGAAAAACACATTAGAAAACATTCTTTAGGCCATGGAGTCAAGATTACTTCAGTAAAAACATCACAGTCTATCTAGCATGGAAGTTAAGGCATTTGGAGTTCAAGTAAGGGAGTAAAACATTTAAAACAATGATACACATAGTTAGTTTGTATATGAAGGAAGTTAGAGCATTATGAATGAATTCTAAGTATCATATACAAACATCACTGCAAATAGAATTATTTAAGAATTCCATTAGAATAATAACACACAAGAACTCCTCATGAATCTTGAGTTGTCAGAATAGAACTCTGTATTAAGCTGAAAAAACTAGTGACATACAATAACACAATCTTTTCTAATAAAAATGTCCAACCCTTAGCATTTCGACCTCTTCACTTTTACAGATGATTTTTAATATATGATAAGATTATCCTCCACTATACACCTTGAAATCCTATTGTTTGAAACCTTTTCCAACTATAAACATGGTCTTTGTTACAAATGACAGTTGCAAACCTAATGAGCAGTCCAATTTCAAATCGGACTAAAACTCTTTGAATTAACTCCTAAAAACCTTATCTAAACATTAAATACATCATATGTCTCTTTCATTTCCATGAGGTCAAATTCTGATGATGACCTTCAACTTTTTGTGACCATGAAGTTGATGATGTTGTTCTCCTAAAACCTAGGAAACTGTCTCCCTGATTTTAGGCCTTTGATTCCTTTGATTCCTTAGTACATCCTGACCATTTATGAACCATTTTTAGATGCCATTTACTGTCAAATACTCAACCATATGTATTAAATGATCTCCTTGTGCTAGCCATACAATATTTAACTTCAAATTATGAAAAATATTGAAAACAGACCTGCGCTACGAAAGCAGCACAGTTTCGTAGGGCTTTTCATAGCGCAGCATTTTAACTCATTTTCCTTCAATGTTTTGGATTCTTTCCTTCAATATGGTTTTAATCTTCACTTGAAATTTTTTTCCTAAAATTTTTAGTTCAAAACACACAAAAATTCCCTTCAAAAAACGATAAGGAAAGGGCGAAAAAGCTTTCCATTTGCAAATTATTCCTTTTTTTTTTTTTTTGAAAATTAGGTCTTGGGACAGAGCCTATATCTCTTCATACATGATGTATTTTGAGAAATTGAAGGAGGTTTCTGTAGGCCATTCTGTCTTGAGTACAAAAATCTCTTGGTTGTTTGAAATACCTCTCCTGCTGTCCAGAATCTGTCTTTGAAAAACATGTGTAAAACAGGAAAACTATGTTTTCTAAAAATAGGGCTTCAAAGAAAGCCTTGTCTCTCCAAACTGATAGCACTTGTGAGAAACGTGAGAGAGGGTATTTTAGCTGGGGATGTGATGAATAAAAACCTGTTTCCAAATTCCAAAATACTTTTTCATGTGGCCACAAAATGATCTTGAAGTTGACTTCTAAACAGTCATGTAGAGGAGATTTTGTAACAACAGTTTCGTAGCGCAAGTTAAGTTATCAATTTCTCCCACGTCATAATGAATGTGAAGAAATTGAGAGAGGTTTTTTTAGTTACGTATGTTTGGAAGAAAAACCTCTTTCATGTTTCAAAAAAAAAAATTTGGTTGCCTAGAAACCCCCTTGGAAGTTGACTACTAAAACCAGAAAACAAAGTTTTTTCTTCATGACTTTCAGCAGTTTCGTAGCGCAAATCAGCTTTTTTGAACTATCTGCGCTACAAAAGTAAAGTTTTTTGGCTGATTTGGAAAGTTTTGACATGAAGCTTTAGGAAATGACTCACAAATAGAAATTATGGATCTTTGATCATGGAATGGACCTAAAAGACTTTATTTGAACTTGAAATATGACCTTTAAAACTTATAAAACTATGACCTACTCTTTACCAAGACTTAAAATTACTTTTAGACCTACTTGAAATCATGACCAAAAACAGAGTTGACACAATGATGTTTTGAGAATATTTGGGTGATAACAATAGGCACTACGGGAAGGGAGCTTCAACCCCCTAATCAGAACACCAGCTTCTACTGGCAGGAAGCTTCTACTTCCTTCAAAATCAATGTAGACCATGTTTCATCAATTTTCATACTGGATCCCACAGCTTCAACACAACTCATCATAAGATCATCGATAACATTCTTAACCCAAACTTCAATCATAACAATGAGATTACTGTAACCAGAACACAGTAACAAACCTAGACTTTAGAATCAGTATGCAGATCAGACTCAACCCTAAACATTCATTATCTTAAAATGCAAACGCTACATTGCTTCACTGAACCCGCGTGTATACATGTTTTATTTAACACCAACATCTGTATAGATCTGTGAATACTATTTTTCAGAATGTAATCAGTCATAGATCCAGTTCTGTGGTTTTTATTCAGATATCTTTTCAGGATTGCAGAACCCTTGGTCAGTTAGTCATCATAACACATATTTATTCACACATTGATCATATTTGTGTATAATCAACTTTGCAGCATATAAAATAATCAAGCAACCTGGATCTACATGACGAATTCATTGACAGATAGTAGAAATATAGTAGAAATGACAGAAAAACCTCTGCAATAAGCTTCAGAAAACCCTAACTTCCATACGTGCCTTTTCTGAAGAAAATTCGCGTATATACACGCTTTTACGGAGACTAACTATCGTATAGCTCAGTAAATATTAATTTTGAAAAATGTTTCAGATCTATGAAACTTACCTAGATTTCTTCGCTCTACTTCAACAGACATGCGCTAGATCTCAGATCTAATCATCTCTTAAATGGATCATGCATAAACATATTCATTATGGGTATAGATATCTTGATCCATATATCTATCCAAGGGTGCATCTTAAATTCATATTTATCAATAAAACATAGTTCATCCAATGCAAATATACTTCAGAGAGAAGTATTTAGTGATTTCCCTTACACATGCACACCTTGCACTATGATCTTCTTCTCCTTATATAGATTTAGCCTTTACCAATACCATGAGTCAAAACCATACCATTGCCAATGGTATTCTTGGATGAAATCAAGTAGATGACATGACGTTCAATCCTGTGGGCTAATACCATGGTAATGCCCCCTGGTATTATATTTTTGGAGTGAAAAAGTCATACGCAAGTTGGATCGTTCTTATCCGTGTGTATACACGACTTATCCTGTACAAACCCACATATAGTATCTTCAATATGAATATTACAAAGTCTTATGCTGGATATTACACATTTCTTCAGATGGAATCCTGAGCTTATATGAAGACATATACTTCATCTTGTACAAGAAATTTTCCATTAAGGACAACATATTAATACATAGGAATCATATTTCCAATAGAAGTAGTGTAGCAGCCAACATGGGTTGATGCCATGGTTGAGGAGTATGAATCCATTATAAAAAAAAATGCATGGGAAGTGGTCCCAAGACCAGTGGGGAAGTTAGTGGTTGGATCCAAGTGGATCTACAAGGTGAAGCAAGTAATACCTATAGGACAGGGAAATTTCTAGATGGGAAGAGGGATTACATGTAGTTATACCTCTAGGTGTGAGGTGGGGTGATGCGCAGCTATGATCTCAAGAAGAAATGTGGGCAGGGTCCATTGAGATGGTGTGTCTCATGGATCGAACCTAGCTACGAGGATCCCATAGTACAACATTAGCAGGAAGGATCAGTTAGATTTATGCCATCAAATGTCAGGAGGATAGAAATCAGAGTGACATGTGTTGGATACTAGAGCGCAGATCAAAGTTAACAGTAGTGGAGTGTGCATAGATGTAGATGTCAGCAATGTAGAGAGTCTAGTAGTCATGTGAAATAGCTAGCAGCAGTCAACAAACTCTGAAGATAGATGCATTATACTGATTGAGTTGTTTGGAGCCTATTCAGTTTTAGGAGAGTTGCATGTGCAAACAACACTGGGAAGTGTTGCATGCAAGAATATTCCAAAGGTATCAGATCGAGATACATTTATTTTCTTGTTGAGAGGGAGTGTTGAAAAGTGCAACAATAAATAGTGAAATTTTCATCTAGAAACAACAAGAAAATCCACACCCACTAGTGTGGGATCACAGGTCACATAGTGATGGATCCTAGTGACACATTAGTGTGAAACCAATTTTTAAATAAATTAGAAAATTAAATGTAATATTATCTCATAACAACTTGTAATAGTTAACTAAGTGTGATATACTTAGTTAGCTCAAGAATTTCGAGTTGAGGGTCAAAGGATAGGCATCTAGAGTGATTCTATTATTAACAAGGTCTAGTTGCAGTTGTAGCACTAGTGTAGTGTGAGTCAGAACAATTAACTCACATTAATTGAGTTAAAATTAGTTTAACTAGTTGTTTGGTCTGATAAATGTCCTTAAGAATACATCCACTTTCACCATCATGTATATTATATCACCTCCATTTCATCTCCATTTCACTACCATGTCACTACATTCATCTCACTTACATCATTATTTGGGTTACCCTTGTGTTTTCCAAACATTATTAATTTCTAGTGTTTTTAAGTGAATTTTTGATCAAAAGTTAGGAAATAATATGCATATTCTTACACCTTAAAAGTGGAGAGAGTTTTGTGACATGTGTAGGTTCGCTAGAAGCTTCCAAGGCCCTCTTATATGGCTCCCAAAGGTCAAATTCGAATTTGTCTTTATGATATCAAGGAGATTTGAAGGAGGGATATGTGGCCTATGACTAGAAAATTGGTTGATAATATTATAGATCAAAGGAGAGAAAGAAGGATCCTCATTAATGAGGAGGTTCCTTAGGAATTTGTATAAATAGGAGAGTCTTCTCCTTTCAAAGGCATGTGTAAAGTTGGAGTTATGCTCAAGATTTGAATAAATAATTAGATTTTGGCACCTTACTCATTCGTGTTCTTTCACTTTGACTTGGTTTTGCTTACATATGGAGCATATCGAATTACCATCTATCATACTTTTGGATCGGCCATATACAATGTGTGAGATTTTTTTCTTTCATAGATTAAGATTTATTTTCTTTCAAAGATTAAGATTTATTTGATTTCTTAGTATTAGTTTTAGAATGACTGTGTAATATTTTGCTTTCCTAGAACATCTCAAGAAAGTAGATTCTTCTATTTTCCAATTTGATTATGTTTGAGCCATTAGAGCTCACAGTTGTTTAGTTTCTTTACATGTTTTTACACTTCTTTCCTAGATCATATCCTCGATTATGTGTATAATTGGATGCTTTTAAATCATGCCAAGAAGATGACTCTGTCATACTTCCAAATTGGATGCTTGAGTATTTAACCTATACAATAATTGAGTTTTCCTTTACATGCATTTACACTGCTTTCCTAAATTATATCCTCATTTAACTGTATAGTCAAATGCTTATAAATCATGCCAAGAAGATGAATCTGACATACTTCCAAATTGGATGTTTGTGTATTTAACATATATAGTAATTGATTTTTCCTTTACATGTTTTTTTTTCACAGAGAAAAAGTTCGTAACCTTTCATATTAATGATCAGCTACATGTTACATATGCTGTAGTGTAAAACTACTGTACAGTCCAAAACAAACAGAAAACAGTCGGCCACACAATCAAAAACTGTAAGCATGCAGTCCTGAAACCTGAATCATCAGTATGTATCAAAGCATAGCAAGTTCGGTGCATAACTTACTAACTCCAGTAGGAACAATAAAGATGAAATAAATACATGCCGAATATATGAAAAGGGGCGTAAATAAACAAAATCCCCCATAATAACAGTACAACTACAAGTCCAAAAAATGAGGAGCCTCCTCAATAAAAGGCCGGTGAAAGTATCTGTAGATCTGTCCAGAATTATGTTCAGTGATGTGCCAGGTACCCCAAGTCAACTCCGAAGCTTCCTTGGATAGTTGATCAGCAGCTTCGTTCCGAGACCTGTAAATATGAGTCACTGTGATGAAGTCAAATAATACTCTGAGATGGTGAACTTCACTCAAAAGTGCTGATAGTGTGTGTGAGTGGCAATGTGCTAGATTGTTAAACCAGTTGGTCACAAGTAGAGAATCTCCAAATATCTGGATGGATGCACAGTGAATCTCCCGAGCAAATGTGAGAAGGAGTCTGAGGCTCTGTAGTTCAGCGAAGCTGTTGGTTCCTGGTCCTAAACCCATTCTGATGTCGAAAAAGTGATGTTCATTCAAATAGAGTACTGCGCCCCCCCCACACCCCTGTGCGTTGGACGCACCATCAAAATATGCCCACGCCTTGCTGTGATCGATGATTTCCGGGTTCACATGAGGTGGCTTACAGCTTGTACAATCCTCAGGTATGAGTCGGAAAGTGGCAATAGCTGCTGCACATATCCGATCACAGTCAATCGGAATCTCCTTGAAGATCTTATTGTTTCGCCCCATCCAAATTTCCCAAGACACTATTAATGGTAGATTACGAAGTTTCTGACTGTGTGCAGCACGCTGCCACCAATTGGACCAGGCATCGAATAGTGTGGCACCCCCCCAATTGGATCTGTATCTCAAATCAGTAATAATCCTAGACCAGATGTTTTGGATACTTTTGCATTGCAGAAATAAGTGGTGGGCGTCCTCACTGTCGTTAAGACAGTAACAGCATCGAGATGCCCCGTAGAAGGACCTTCTTGTGCATGAATTCTGAGGTGGGAATGCAATCTTTGAGTATGCACCAGAACAGAAGTCTGTGCTTATGCGGGGATTTTAATTGCCAAATGGTGCTCCACCACCAGTCCTTAATGGGGGGTTCCTTGTGCTTGATGAGTTCGAGGTAGCCAAGCTTTGGAGAATAACGTCCATCTTTTGATATAGCCCAAATCAGATTGTCCTCACGGTCAGTGATGCGGATATTGGTGGCTTTCAGTGCCCATATGAATCGTTGCCAGACCCGTGTGCCTTCCGGAGGGATACCAAGGTCACCCGCCTGTATCCAGGCTTGTTCCCACCAAGTAGTGTGTGCCCAGTCAACTATCTGTGCCAAATATGTGACATTCCTGCGGGCGAGGTGTTCAATAATATATACTGGCAGTATATGATAATCTCCACTCCCCGACCAAGAGTCCATGCCAATGCGAACCGCAGATCCTGAACCAATTTGCCAAGATAAGCCATTCTGTATTAAGTGAGCTGCCCTTGTTATAACCTTCCAAATAATAGAAGCCCCCGTTTGTAAAGTGATGCAGCCACGGATCCATTCGTGTGGGCTTTGTGGAGATATATATTTTGCCACCATAACCTCCTTCCATAAACTCTGACCAGTTATTAAGTGCCAGCACATCTTAGCCGCAAGAGCCCTGGAAAAGAGATGAAGATCTTTTAACCCCCAGCCACCCCATTTTTTGGGCAAATTGATACGATCCCATGAAATCCAGGCAAACGTGGATGCCTTACCTTGGTTGCGCCAGAGGAATTGTCTGCAGATGCACTTAATCCGGTTAGTAATGCCAATTGGAATCCAGGCCAGGGTCATCCAATAGACCGGTATGGCCTCCAGTACAGACTTAATGAGGATGAGTCTACCAGCCCTTGATAACCATCTATTGTACCAGACGTTGATTCTGCGCTCAATCTTTGCTAAGATCCAGTTCCAGTCCTTGGTCTTATAATCATTTGGTTTGATGAGGTACCCCAAATATTTGAGTCCACCATTAATATCAGTGCAGACATAGTCAAAAAGATTCCTGGAGGTGACATGTTCCTGTCTTGTGCAGCCCGTCATAATGATAGAGGATTTGGTGCAGTTTGGAGCCATGCCAGTGGCCCTGCAAAACCATTTCAAGAGCAGATCAAATTGAACCGAGTCTTGTCTAGTGCCATTAAGAAAAATGAGAACATCATCAACAAATAAGAGGTGTGTAAGATATAAATTGTCAATGATCCGGAGCCCCTGTAGTGTCCCCCTTTCTTTTGCTTCGTTGATAAGTACAGAGAGGCCCTCCATGACGAGGACAAATAGCAGAGGTGAAAGTGGACAGCCCTGACGGAGACCCCTCCCCGCATGGAAAAAATCAGTAGCAGTACCATTGATTAGAATGCTGAAGGTGGCGTGACAAATGCAGCCCATAATCCAGTTGATAAGGGTATGAGGAAACCCAGAGTGGATAAGGATGAGGTGTAGGTAACTCCAGTCAACCTGATCCAAAGCTTTAGTTAGATCGATCTTGAGAATAGTTGATTTCAGGCGGAGAGATTTAATGGAGTGAAGGGCCTCCTGAGCAGTACCAATGGCCTCATGAATTTGCCTATGATTCAGAAAAGCAAATTGTTCCTTTCCAATATGTTCGGACAGGAAAGGCTTGATGCGATTTGCAATAATTTTAGATATGATCTTGTAGATGCAGTTACACAGCGAAATGGGTCTGAAGTCATTGAAGCTGGTAGGGTTGTCCGATTTTGGAATAAGTGCAATAAAGGTGGAGTTAAATCCATCATATATCCTGCCCCGCACCCTGCTATCCTCGATCATAGTAAGGAGGTCAGTTGAAATGAGGTCAAAGAAGTGTATAAAAAATTCAATGGGCCAGCCATCAGGCCCCGGGCTCTTGTCCCGTTTGAACCATTTCAAAACCCCTTCAAGTTCGCCCATGGTCACTGGGGAATTGAGGTCATCCTGTTGGTCCTGTGCCACGAAGAGTTTGAAGTTTTGAGTAATGCGCAGGATCTCCGGGAGATTGATGTTAGCAGAAGCCCTATACAGGTTGGTGAAATGTCTGGTACCTAACACAGCAAGCTGATCATGTGTTCTAGCAGTATAGCCATTACGATCAGTCAATTCCCAAATGGTGTTAGCAGCCTTGCGACCATTTGCATGCTGCTGAAAGAATTTCGTATTTTCATCACCGGCCTGTAACCAAATGGCTCGACTTTTGAGTCTCCAATCTTCCTCCTTCTGTTTCAGCAGTTTGGCCTTTTCGGTCTCAAGCATGAAGAGTTGAGCCCTAGCTTCCTCACTACTGTAACCCAACAGATCACCATTGTTGAGAGAGCCAATATTAACCTCAATTCGGTGCAGAGCCTCACTTTCCTGTTTCTTTTTATTCTGTGCCCACTTAATGGTGAGGACCTTTATTCTAAGAAGATTTTCATTAATAACCCTACCAGGGTCATCATCCAATGTAGGTCTAAAGTGCTTCCAGGTCCGAGTGACCAGCTGGTTGTACTCTGGATCACGTAACCACCTGGAGTTGAATTTGTATGGGGGACGGGCTTTATGAGGGCCACATTCAAACTCTAGGATGATGGGCGAGTGATCAGATTTGCCACCTGAGCCCACCCATTGACGAGCACGAGACAACACAGTGAGGAGGTCTTGTTTAATAAGAAATCTGTCAAGCCTGCGTGCCAATGCAGCATTACCAGTCCTCCTGTTCCTCCATGTAGGTTGCAGCTTAGTAGTCTGAATGTCAACCAGGTGTGCAGCACTGAGCGCTGAGTTAAAAAATTCAGCCAAAGGGTCCGGGGAGGCAAGTGGTCCCCAAGATTCAGCAATGCCCAAGGAGAAATTCAGATCACCACCCAATATGAGATTGGGGACGGTAATGTGTGAGCAGGTCAATAGAGAGTTCCAGAATTGCTCTCTGTCAGAGCAGGGCCCATAAACATTTACCAGGGTAAACACAATCTCCGAATTACCAAACAAAACATCCATCGCAAGGACACCCGATCGGCCCCAGCAGTTTAACATTCTGGTGGTTTTGTTGTTGATGCCAAGAGCGCATCCTCCGGACCTACCACGAGCATCAAGAGTGATGAAGGACCAATCAGGAAGGATTGTAGATAAGGTTCCAGTCACCTCCAAACCCCCCCCCGAGCGTTTCTTGCAAAAATAGTATATCAAAAGGTTTTTGTGCTAACAGTTCTCTGAGGGCCAATCTCTTATCGGGGTTGGCCAACCCCCTGCAATTATAGGAGAGACAAATCATGATGTAACAATCTTCAGGGGTCTTCGTGCTCTAAGGACCCGCATAAGAGAGGCTTGTGTTCCTGCTTCCACTTCAAAGTTAGCCCTTTTAATGGCCTTTGCAAGGGCAGAAGGTCTGCCACGAGATTTGGAGGGTAAGCTACCCAGTCCCGGCCCAATGCCAAAAACCTCTCCAGATTGAGGGTTTGTTAAGGATCTAAGGAAATAGTTGTGCTTCGAAGAATGAGTCTCCGAAGAGGTGGCAGATAGGCCAGGGGAGGGCAGAGCAGATGAATGGTGTATAATAGGGGAGAAAGTTGGGGTGGCCGAGGCAATAGGGCAACAAACCGACGGGAGATTTAATGTTGTGTGAGACATACACGATGATATACAATGAGAGATGAAAGCAGATGACAGGTGCTTCTCAGTAACAGACACAATAAAAGGTAGTGAATTGGAAGGAGAATTAGATGTAAAATCAGAAGTAAAAGGATCAGAAGAAGCAGTACCCGGTATGGCCTGATCGTGCAGGGGAGTCACCGACGATACCTGAGGCCTGGATCTGGGCTGTGTGGTGGTCCAAGTGGGCAATGTCGCTGAGCTCGACCCACCATCTCCAGGAGGCACTGTTGCCCGCGGCTGCACACCCACACTATCCGGACTGGTGCAGGGGTTAGGCTCAGTTTGTATGCCAATGGAACAAGTTTTCTTTGCGCGCATCCTGTCAGTACCCATCCTTGGACAAGATTTGTATAGATGACCAACCTCCTGGCATTTTCTACATCGGAAAGGCACGCCCTCATAGTCAAGAGGTTGCTGCCACTCCAACCCATCGAACATCATAATAAAATTCTCATATAAGCCATCTCTGGTGTCAAGGAAGATCAGGATCCGAGCCACTGCTCTGTTGCCCGTGGCTAGGTAGGAGCGGTCATGGTCCAGATACCGACCGAAGTGGCCCCCAATGTTCCGAAGCGCAGTCTCATTCCAGAAATGCAGAGGTAGTCCAGGCAACCTCATCCAGATGGGGCCTGCACCTGCATTCTCTTTTTTTGGATCAAAGAGGGGCACCCAACGTTTGAGGTGGACAGGATGCAGTTCCAGATGCCAGAATTGCTTGAGGACCCAATCAGATTGCTCAGGCCGGGCGAAGGTGAGAGAGAACTAGCCTTTGGACAAAGCCCCGACCACCGGGAGTGAGTCAAGGGAATCACTCCATATCTCTCGCGTCCACCGTTGGAGACGCGATGATGTGTATTTCCGGCCGCGAATCTTCCCAACTAGGGTCTTGGCCGCAACAATGTTCCAATCATCCATACCACTCTCGCTTCCAATACTAGTGCGGTAATTTAACCTGCTCTTAGTGACCTTATGCAGATTACTGCTCGGACAAACCCCCAGTACCGGCCCGTCAGAATCGGCAGATGGAGAAACATGCTTTTCCCGGTCGATTAGGTCCTCTGGTATATTGGTGAAGACCCCAGAGGCCGGCGCTGTAGTAATGGGGGCCGAACCGACATGAGTTGCAACAATATATTCAGAAGGGCAAACCCCAGATGTGGGAGGGCCAGCAATGTGCCGCTGCGCCAAGAAATGAGCTGTGTCACCGATCACTGGAAAGTCCGCCTCCGAGAAAAGTGCAGAGCTTCCAATGTCCACATTTGCCAAGGTGTCTTGTGTGAAATCCCAGAGACCAAACTCCTCATTCGAGGGCGAGCCAAATGTCAACTGTTCCAGGTCCCCCATGGGTGAGGAGCACCCTTCCACGGTGGATTGCGTGGGCTGAATAGGCACATCCGCGCCAGAAATTGGTTCCACGTCTGACATGTCATCCACCTCATCAGGTGTAGCTAACCCCCAAATGTCAACCCCTTCCAGGGGGTCCTCCGAATAGTCCACTTCATCCTCGTAGGAGCACATAGTGTGGAAACCCTTCAAGCCACGAAAACCGGCTGGAGAAGGTAAATGTCTGCAGAAAAATACAAGGAAGCAGTGATGTGTAGGTCGCCTGACAAACTGTGGGAACGAGCCAGAGGTCAGGCCAGGAGCAGATCAAGCCGGTCTCATCAATGGGTCCAGCTAGGGACAACCAAAATCTCTGTGCAGGGGCGTCCCCACACCAAATAGTGAATCCCCGGGCGCATCGGCCAATAGATGAAGAAAAACCCCCGGACGAAAACGCCGTGAACGCGTCCCAAGCCAAACAAATGGCAGCCCACACAAAGTATATATCAAAACCCCAGACAAGACAGTGGGGGCCCAGGATCTGCTTCAAGGGTATTTGTAATCCCCGGACAAAGCAGCAACGCGTCCCAATGATCAACAGGTGACCGCCCACATAAAACAATAAACAGACCTCGGATATGGGGGCCCAGGAAGTCAAAAACGAGCTATAATCAATGATAAAAATACCAGAAATGGAGTGAAATACCCGGTGAGCAGCAGTGCCGGCCGGCCAGTTGCAAGCACCCCGAACAATGGTAGGCAATCGATTGCATATGCGAAGCCGTCGAGAACTGTGTTCATGGTGACCTAGGGTTTCGCCTCCGCCGCAGGCGCTCCATTGCTCTAGTGCCCCAACATCTCAAGTTCTTCATTTCCTTTACATGTTATTTAAAAGATTTCCTAGATTAAATTTTTAAAGCTAAAGTATAATCAATTGCTTGTAAAGCATGCCAAGAAGGTGACTTTTTTATTCTTCCAAAATTGGATTCTTGAGTAATTGATCATACAATAGTTTCTTTTCAAATCCTTTGAATTTTCTTTCATTTATATTAGCATTGTCATTTCAATTATTAGTCATAGGATTTATGTTTGAATCCATGGAATAGAATTAGGATTGGTGTGATTAGATTAATTTTTTTTTAGGTTTTGATAAACTGATCCCTAGCATATATTGTGCACGTAAGTCTCACAAGTCCTACACATACCGGATTGATAATTTATGTTACTAATCTAATGCAAATTATTTTACTCAACACTAGTTCTAACTGTTTGATGAGCTAGTGGAAGATCAAGTGAATTAAAATAGATTTAATTCACCAATAGTGATCTACCAAGTAATTGATACTTCACTATTTATAGCTTCATGCATGCTAATTCTGGTGGAGACCTAGTTGACACAAAGATTCAAGGCAAGTAAACTATCACTTGTAGTTTTAACAAACTGCCCAAATACTATAACCAAAGGAAGCCCATGATGAATTGTGCAATAAAGGAAGGTTGAATTTCCTATTTAATAGGGGTTTAATTCTCTAGGGATTGCATAAGTAGGATAGGTTGAGGGTAGGTTGACAATTGGCTATGTGTTTGTCCAATTTTGCCTAGATCTGTGTGAAGAAATTGGTAGAGTGTATGAGGTTGTGGTGATCAAAAATACATTTTATTGTTTCATGATTCCTTATTTGATTATAAAATAAATATGGAGGGATTTTCGGAAGTTTCTTTCCCCAGGAATATCTGGTGTTGTGTATTGATTTACTTCTTTCTCTTACTTGCATTTGATTGAGTGATAATGATTTATATTCCTCAAATATTGTAGAATGATTCAGTATCTTTTTTTAGTACATTACATGATCAGATTGAGTCCATTGATATAGTTTCTACATGGTATTATAGTTGTGTTAGATAATTTCTACATGGTATCAGAGCACTAGGAATCACAATAGTTAAGAAGAAATTGAGTTTGTGTTGAACAATATTCAAATTTGCAGGTACTTTATTTGGAGCTATAAGCGGATCAAGATATCTCTCAATGGATTAAGACTCGAATATGCACTCGAGGGCAGTTCAAATTATATTTCATGGAAGGATAGGATGGAGGCAGTGTTAGAGGACAATGGGTTGAAGGAATTCATATATAATGATATTCCCAAGCCTGCAGCAACAAATGCACAATTTCTTAATGCATGGAAGAAGAAGGTAGAAAAGGTGAGGAGGATCTTATTAGAGGGAGTTCGAGATCATATTGTCTCGAGTCTCCATGGAAAGACAACTCCAAATTCTATGCAGAAGGCCTTGATATATTTGTTTCAAATAAGCAGTGACAACATAAAATTGGCACTCAAGGACAAGCTTGCAAAAATAAAAATGGAGAAGGATGGAAAAATCCAGAAATAGTTGACCAAGTTCACTCAATGTAGAGATGAGCTTGGAAGTGTTAGATTTACTATAGCTGATGATGACTTGGTGAGCCATGTAGAAATTATATAACTAATGAGTTATACATATGAGATTCTCCTGATCACACACTATTTGACTTCATGCACAATACAAAATCTCTTCTACCATTGATCATTACTTGCGGAAATAAAATCAATTGCATGCACACATTAAAACCATAAAAATTCACACATATGAACACAATATTTTATGGGAAAGCTTAAAGTTGAAAACCCCCAACTATATGTATATTATATGTCATATATATCATGTAAAAATCATCATACAAAGCTCCTCACAGGCTCTCAGTACAATCTCCAATTGCTACACACTAATCAGGTCCGATCTAGCAAATCGCATGCTCCAATCTCTGCCACCTGCTAGCCTGCCTCTACTGTGCAATAACTGCTAAATAATGGCTTTGAATGAACTCGAATTGGTCCAGCCTTGCTCATGCAATCCTCATTGGCATCTCCAATGACTGGATGTTGCAAATCATGCAACACCATTGTCACAACTGATAGTCACACTGCTCTTTCACCTACCTCTTCACTAGTCTCCACTAAAACCGTCCATGCACTGTAGTTAAATGATGTATTATTTAGTTGATTAATGAGTTAATAATTAGTGAATTAATTAATAATTAATTCACACCACTCTCACTAGTGTATCAATCAGTTAGACTAGATACAACTAGCTCAACTGTGTCTAACTGAGTTAAACTGAACACAACTCCATTAACTACCTCAATAAATCCACCAAACTCTGTCACATGAGTTCTAACTGAAGTCTCCATGCAATAGCTCCACTTAACCCTCAGGAATAGCGTAATTCCTTCTGTCGGCTCCTGTGCCACATCTGTACACTTAACTGAAGTGCTCCAAGAGAATAAGATAATTTTTATAGTCCAAATATTATTAAGAGCTAATAATATTCGACATATATTTTTTTAGACTGGCAATCTAAAAATAGATTCTGCCCAATATGTCTAAAAATAGAAGTCCATATATTTTTCCAACTTTAGTAACCATCCACAAATAGCATCCTGCAACTCATAGAATATGATCGACATGTCTAAAAATAGACTTGCGCCAAAAATAGCTTGCGGGCCCACTTAGAGAAGGCGACTTATTTCCACTAAGCTCATCATCTTGTTGCAATCTCAACACTCCCTCTCAACAATATAGGGATTATTTGCCACCCCGATCCTGCCCCTGTGGTATTTGAATTTGTTCCTGGTGAGCGCCTTCGTTAATATATCAACATCCTGATCCTTCATAGGAATGTAAGAAAGTAACATGATCTTTCGCTACACACGATCTCTGATATGATGATATCGGTCTGTGAATCCATTCCACCTCAACTCATTCTCCTGTCTGTACCATGATCCATATCCTGATGTGCCTCTGAGATATCTCAATACATGCTTCCCCACCTTCCAAAAGAGCTTGGTAGGCTTAACCATAGCTTGTGAAAGCTGGTTAATAGCATAGCATATGTCGGGTCATGTATTGACCAGATACATGAGCAACCCCACCAACTGTTGGTAAATAGTGGCATCCACTACCTCTGTCGATGTAGCATCCTCTTTCCTTCATCCACTAGGAAGAGGAGTGTTGATAGGCTTGAAGCCATGCATGTTGAACTTCTCCAGTATCTTCCGGGCATACTTTCCTTGAGACACAAACAATCCATCATTGCGCTGCCAAATTTCCAATCCTAGGAAATAATGAAGGAGGCCCAAGTCCTTCATCTCAAACTCTATTGCAAGATTAGCCTTGCATGAGAGTATCAACTGTTCATCACCGATCAGTATCAAATCATCTACATAAAGTACAATGATTAGCAACTTACCCTCAACCACTATCTGGTACAGGTTGGGATCCACCTCGCTCTTGGTAAAACCAAGTCCGGTGAAATAACTGTCAATCCATGTGTACCAATCATGAGGTGCTTGTTTCAACCCATACAGTGCTCTTTTGAGCCTGCACACATGTGACTCATTGTTGAAGATCTCAAAACCTTTGGGCTGGTATATGTACACCTCCTCCTCAATCACTCTGTTGAGGAACGGAGTCTTCACATCCATCTGATGAATGTGCCACCCCATCTACACAAAGAGAGCAAGAATCGTCCGTATGGAAGAATACCTTGCGACAGGTGCAAAGGTTTCCTCATAATCAATCCCCTCAATCTGTGAGAAGCCTCGGGCAACAAATCTTGCCTTTTACTTCTCCACACTCCCATTAGAAGCTTGCTTCACTTTGTAGATCCATCTCGAACCTACCACTGATTGCCCTTCCGGCCTTGGGGCAATCTCCCGTGCACTGTTTCTGACAATCGAATCATACTCTACCACCATGGCATCTACCCATGCAGGGTCCGCCACAACTTCCTCGAAAGAGGATGGCTCTGTCACGATACACTTTCTCATCAGAGCCATGTATCCAGTATATCGATCAGGTGACTCTCTCTTTCTGCACTATGATGTAGGTGCTCCTACAATCTTCTCTGCATCCTGATTCAATTGCTTAGCTTCTGTAGTGCACTTCCTCCCTTTGATGGTTGGCGTTGCATGAGTGGTTTCTTCCACTCCATGAACCTCCTCTTTTGGCTGATCCAAATCCTAAGGCTCATCCTTAGGAACTAATAGCTCCTCATCTACATGCAAGTGTGGCTCCCTCTCAAGTGAACACTTCATGGCTTTCTCCTCATGAAATTTGATATCCCATCGCACAACAGTCTTGCGACTGTCTGGAAAATACACACGATAGTTGTGAGGTGTATTAGTGTACCCCACAAATATCCCAACCTCTGCGGTCAGCTCCAGCTTCTTCCTGGCATCCTTTTTCACATGAATGTAAACAGGTGAGCCAAAAATCTTCAAATGAGAAATATCAGGCCTCTTACCAGAAAACGCCTCCTCGGTTGTACTCATGCCAAGTATCCTGTGAGGACAACAGTTTTGCACATAAACCGAAGTATTGCATGCCTCAGCCCACAAGTGTATGGGAAGGCCTTGATCATGCAACATCGCCCGTGCAACACCCACGATTGTTCTGTTCTTTCGCTCCACTACCCCATTCTGTTGTGGGTTATGAGGTGCTATGAGCTCTCTTTGAATTCCTTCTGCGCTGCAAAAGTCCTTGAATTTTCCAGAGATGAATTCACCACCATTTTCGCTCCTAAGAGCCTTCACCTGCTTCCTCGACTCTTTCTCTACCAGTGCCTTAAACTCACAGAACTTAGAGAATGTCTCGCTCTTCTTTTGCATGAAGAAGATCCAGCACTTCCAAGAAAAGTCATCAACAAAGATCACATGATACTTGTGCTTTGCTGTCGAAGCTACTGAGAAAGGTCCACACACGTCTGTGTGAATTCTCTCAAGGATCTTCATGGCACGACTATCCTTCTCGTGAAAGGTGGCTTTCACAAATTTTCCCAAAGTACATCCCTTGCACTGATCTGACTGTGCAAGTGTACCTTTGGGAAGCCCGGTAGAAATCTGCTGCAAAATTTTCAAAGCACCATGGTGAATATGGCCCAATCTCCTGTGCCATAGCTCGCCCTCATCCTGGATCGCCATTCCTTCTGCCTTGCCTGCCATTACTGCACAGCCATCTACCTACAACTGATAAAGGTTCTTAACTCAAACCCCTATCCTCCAGGTTTCACCAGTTGCCTTACTGCACAGGAAATCCTTTCCTTCGCTAAAGACAACATCATATCCCTTGTATTCTAACATGGCCACCGAGATCAGATTATTCTTCAATCCTGGAAAATGCATGACATCCTTCAATATGAAAGGTTTACTAGAATCCCTCTCAAAGGAAATGGTCTCGATACCAGTTTCATTGTATCTACCATCATCGCCCATCTCGATGTGCACTCCAAGATACTTCTCATCCAGATCACTGAACAAATCTTTGTCTTCGGTCATATGAAAAGATGCACCATTGTCAAGAAACCACACTAAACCCATCACACTTGATACCAAGCATGCGATCAGAAAAAATTCCAGCTCAAACTGCGAGGCTAAGGCATCTCCAGCTGCAGATCCAACAGCCTGCTTATTTTTCTTCTTCTGTGGACAATTAGTGGCGTAATGTCCATGTTGGTGACAGTGAAAGCACTTCACCTTGGACATGTCCTGCTTCTTGCCTTTCGCACCGGATTGAGAAGTATTTTTCTTGCTCTTCCCCTTACTTTCTTTGGCAGCCAAAGTGAAATTTTCTTCATCTACATTCTTCAATGAAGATTTGTCCCTGTTACTCTGCCTTATCTCCTCCTGCACAAGATCCGACCAAAGTTTCTCCCATCCTGGCAGTTTCTCTCGACCATTGACAGAGTCCTGATAGGAATTCCAACTCTTCGGAAGCCCAAAGAGAGCCAAGATCACCAATTCCTCTTCATCTACAGTAACCCCCACACTTCCCAGCTCATCCCTACACTGGACAAACTTCGTGAGGTACTTGGGTATACTTTCACCTTTCTCCATTTTTATATTCCTGAGCTTATCCTTGAGCGCCAACTTCCTCTAGTCGCTCTTGCTTTGGAACAAGTCTGTCAAAGCTTTCCACATCAAGAATGGAGAAGCTTTACCATGAAGGCTGGACACTATGTGATCCTTCACACCTTTCAATAGAATCCTTTGACATTTTGTTGTCTTCTTTTGCCATGCGTCAAGTGTGGCAGCATCGCTAGAAGCAGGTTTTGGAATTTATGGATCTATGAACCCCTTCAACCCATTATCCTCCAGCACTGCCTCCATCCTGTCCTTCCATGCAATATAATTTGAGCTGCCCTCAAGGGCATACTCCAATCACAATTCCCTGAAAGACATCTCAACTTCGACACCAAGAAAACACTACTGCAAATTTGAATTCCACCAGCACAAAACTCAACAGCTTCAATGATTAGCAATTGCTCCAATGATCAATATCGCTCTAATACCATGTAGAAATTATATAAATAATGCATTATACATCCAATATTATCTTGATCACACACTATTTGACTTCATGCACAATACATAATCTCTTCTACCATTGATCATTACTTGCGAAAATAAAATCAATTGCATGCACACATTAAAACCACAAAAATTCACACATATGAACACAATATTTTACGGGAAAGCTTAAAGCTAGAAACCCCCAACTATCTGTATATTATTTTTCATAGATATCATGTAACAATCATCATACAAATCTCCTCAAAAACTCTCAGTACAATCTCCAATTGCTACACACTAATCAGGTCCGATCTAGCAAATCTCATGCTCCAATCTCTGCCACCTGCTAGCCTGCCTCTACTGCGCAATCACTACTGAAGAATGGCTCTAAATGAACTCGAATTGGTCTAACCTTTCTCACGCAATCCTCACTAGCATCTCCAACCACTGTGTGTTGCAAATCATGCAACACTATAGTCACAACTGATAGTCACATTGCTCTTTCACCTACCTCTTCACTGGTCTCCACTGAAATTGACCATGCACTGTAGTTAAATGATGTATTATTTAGTTGATTAATGAGTTAATAATTAGTGAATTAATTAATAATTAATTCACACCACTCTCACTAGTGTATCAATCAGTTAGACTAGATACAACTAGCTCAATTGTGTCTAACTGAGTTAAACTGAACACAACTCCATTAACTACCTCAATAACTCCACCAAACTCTGTCACATGAGTTCTAACTGAAGTCTCCATGCAATAGCTCCACTTAAACCTTAGGAATAGTGTAATTCCTTCT
Source organism: Pinus albicaulis (assembly GCA_034641835.2). Taxonomy (NCBI): domain Eukaryota; kingdom Viridiplantae; phylum Streptophyta; class Pinopsida; order Pinales; family Pinaceae; genus Pinus; species Pinus albicaulis. Next base: position 305,190,038 of record CM076580.1, on the reverse strand, counting down.
GTCAGCTCCTGTGCCACATCTGTGCACTTAAATGAAGTGCTCCAAGAGAATAAGATAATGTTTATAGTCCAAATATTATTAATAGCTAATAATATTCGACATATCTATTTTTAGACTGGAAATCTAAAAATAGATTCCACCCAATATGTCTAAAAATAGAAGTCCATATATTTTTCCAACTTGACCAACCATCCACAAACAACATCCTGCAACTCATAGAATATGATTAACATGTCTAAAAATAGACTTGCGCCAAAAATAGCCTGCGGGCCCACTTAGTGAAGGCGATTTCTTTCCACTAAGCTCATCATCTTGTTGCAATCTCAACAAGCCGAGCACTTCTAAACCTTCCCAAGAGTTGGCATAGTTACCAGGACTCTGTGAATGGGAGGGAGAAGTTACCAAATTGGGAGCGAATTTGGTTAGATTTGGTACAAGAAGAGTTTCAGTGGAATACCAGGGATGGATCCTCATCCAAGATTGATGATGAGGAAAATTGTGCCTTGGATGGTAAGGAAAAGTAGGGGAAATGGAGGGAGTCCCATTCCAAATCTGAGACCCGTAAAGAAGGAAAGAATCATGAAATTTCAAAGGTGAAATGTTTTCACTTTCATGATCATGGAAACTATGCAACAAATTATCCACAAGAGAAGAAGAACAACAAGAAGGTTCTAGGAGTTGCAGCGGGTGAAGCTTTAGCCACACAGTTTGGGTTGGACTTCTCTCTCATCGCATGCATGCCATCAACTGTGATGAGATCTATCTGGTACTTGTATAGTGGAGCATCTTTCTACATGACGAGAAACAAAGAACTCTTTAGTATCTTGGAGGAGAAGGATCTTCAGATGCACATCGAGATGGGTGATGACAGGAGGTATAGCGCTATCGGGATTGGTACAATTACTTTGTAGAGATAGTCAGGTAAACTGTTCATATTAAAATATGTCATGCATGTACCAGGATTGAAAAAGAATTTAGTTTCACTTGCTACGTTGGAGGATCTTGTATATAATGTGGTTTTCAGTGAAGGAAAGGCATTCCTTCGTCACAAATCCATAGGAAATCTAAAGAAGATTGGGGTTTGTGTGAAGAACCTCTAAAACGTTGATGTAGATGAATGCGCAACATTGAGAAGTAAAGCAAGGAAGGTGGTGAGCCAAGATACAAGTTGAGTTATGGAACAGGATATTGGACCATCTACACCATAGTTATTTGAGGATCATGCAACAGATTTCTGTAGGTCTTCCAAAGTGTACTCTTGTGTAGATAGACACATGCAAGGGATGTACCATGGGGATGTATTAGAAATCCATGCGATTTCCCCTTGAGAGGGAGCTTGATTTGCATGCAGATGAGGAACTCTTAGATCCAAAGGACAAGCCTCATTATGTGGAGTAGCCACAAGTAGTGGATCATGGAGTGGAAGAAACCAATCATGCAGATCCATCCACTAGAAATGGTAGGAAGCACAACAGAGAGGCTTACAGTTTGATGGTAGATGTGACAGAGCATGTAGGTGCACCTTTATCATAGCATAGACAGAGAAGGTCCCCATATAGATATACTAGATACATGGCTCTTATAAGGGAGTGTATTGTGACAAAACCATCCTCTTTTGAGGAAGAAGTGTACCAACCAACATGGGTTGATGCCATGGTTGAGGAGTATGACTCCATTATCAGAAACACTACATGGGAAGTAGTCCCAAGACCAGTGGGGAAGTTAGTGGTTGGATATAGGTGGATCTACAAGGTGAAGCTTGAAGAGACCTCTAGGAGGGGAAATTTACAGACAGGCAAAGGGATTATATGTAGCTATACATATAGGTGTGAGGTGGGGCGAAGTGCAGCTATGATCCTAAGAATAAATTTGGGCAGGGTCCATTGATATGGTGTGTCTCATGGATCGAACCTGGCTATGAGGAGCCCAAAATACAGAATTCATAGGAAGGATCAGCTATATTGATGCAATCAGATGTCAGGAGAATAGAAATTAGAGTGACAGGTGTCGGATACTAGATCGCATATCAGAGTTGGCAGTTGTGCAGATTGCATAGATGCAGAGGTCAGCATCGCAGAGAGTCTAGTAGACATGTGCACTAGCTATCACTATTCAGTTTCAAGAGAGTTATATGTACCAAAAACACTAGGAAGTGTTGCATGCAATAACATTCCAAAGGTATCGAATCAAAACAGATTGATTCCTTTCTTGTTGAGTGGGAGTGTTGAAATTTGAAACAAGAAATAGTGAAATTGGCATCTAGAAACAACAAGAAAATTCACACATGCTAGTATGGGATCATAGGTCACATAGTGATGGATCCTAGTGACACATTAGTGTGCAACCAATTTTTAAATAACTTGTAATCTTATCTCATAACAACTTGTAATAGTTAACTAAGTGTGTTAGACTTAGTTAGCTAAAGAATTTTGAGTTGAGGGTCAAAGGATATACATGTAGAGTGATTCTATTATTAACAGGGTCCAGTTGTAGTTGTAGCACTATTGTAGTGTGAGTGAAATCAATTAACTCACATTAATTGAGTTAAAACTAGTTTAACTGGTTCTAAATGTTTGATGAGCTAGTGGAAGATCAATTGAATTAAAAAATATATAATTCATCTGTAGTGATCTACCAAGTAACGGATGATTCACTATTTATAGTTGTATGCATGCTAATTCTGGTGGAGACCCAGTTGAGACAAAGGTTCAAGAAAAGTAAACTATTAGTGTTTTCAACAAACTTCCATCAAGGGAATTTTGAGGTCTAAAATGGGCCTCCTAAGGAAATTATAAATTAATAATGGAAATAATAAAATAATATTAGATTACATCATTAAATTTTAGAGGGAAAACAAAAAAAACTATTTTTTCAACTTATCTCCATACGGGTTTACTCAAATTTCAAGCGGAAACACTTGTTGGTTGGAGAATTTGATTCCCCATCCAAGGAGTACCCATGTTGCATACTTTCTATAGACCATGCTACATAAAAAATGAGAAATACATGAAAAATGTGATTGAAATCACGTTTTTTTCATGCATTTCTCATTTTTCATGTAGTAGGTTCCATTGAAAGTATCCAACATGGGTACTCATTGGATGAGGAATTAAAATTTTCATCCAACAAGTACTCATGCTCGAAATTTGAGTAAAACCTTAAGGAGATAAGTTGAAAATACGAGCTGAAAAAGTAGTTTTATTATTTTATTATTTTTTAATCTTTTTACTTTTTTACTTGAAAAATGGTGAATCATCCCCCATGGTTAACATCATCATCTTGAATCCTATTGGTTCTTATAAATTTTATTCTGGTTGTATATTTTTCTTAGGAGGCCCATTTTAGACCTAAAAATTCCCCTAATGCCAGATGTAGTTATATAACCACAGGAAGCCCATGATGAATTGCAAAATTAAGGAAGGCTGAATTTCCTATTTAATAGGGGTTTAAATCTATAGGGACTGCGTAAGTAGGTTAGGCTGAGGGTAGAATGATAATTGGCTATGTGTTTGTCGAGTTTTTCCTAGACCAGTGTGAAGAAATTGGTAGAGTGTATGAGGTTGTGGTGATCACAAATACATTGTATTGTTTCATGATTTCCTGATTGATTATACAATAAAAATGGAGGGGTTTTGAGAAGTTGCTTTCCCCAGGAATATTTGGTGTTGTGTATTGATTTAATTCTTTCTCTTACTTGCATGTGATTGAGCGACCATGTTTTATATTCTACAAATATTGTATAAGGATTCAATATCTTGTTTTAGTACATTACATCAACGAATTGAGTCCATTGATATAATTTCTACATGGTATTATATTTGTGTTAGAGATTTTATACAAACCCTAAGTTGAATGGATTTATCATGTCTCCCCCCTCTAACACGAGCACAACACCATCCGTGAGGTTTTATCCCAAGTCGCCTACGAGGCCCATCCTCAACCAGATGTGCTAGTAGGACTTGACACTAAAAATCACATTTAAAATACAAGATATTTTATGAAAAAATTGAATAGAAAAAGCTAGAAAAATAACAAATTTTATTAAACTTTTATGAATTTTGTATTAGAAAAAGATGACATTTGAAGTTTTTTTCCAAAGAAAATGATTCAGATAAAATTTTGAGTAAAAATAACAAAAAAAAATGTTAGAAAAAAATAAACATCCAATTTAAAAGAAAAGAAAATAGAAAAAAAAATATTTAAACTAAAAATCAAAAACATAAAAAATAAAAAATGTGATTAAAGAATAAAAAAAACATTAAAAACATTAAACATTAAAAAAACAATAAAAAAATTGAAAAAAAAAAACGCTAAAAAGAAAACACATTAAAAACAATTAAAAAGATATTAAAATAAAATTAAAATAAAATTTTAAAAATAAACAATTAAAAACAAAAATTAAAACAAAATTATAAAGTCGAGACCCCTTGGGCCCTGGCAAGGTCAATTTTGAGAATTAGCCTTTCCCTGCTTAGGGTCCATGGGCTTGGGCAGAGCAATGCCAATTCCCAGAACCACCTTTTTCCTACCTAGGGCCTATGGGGTTGCATGCCTTGTGTAGGGAAAGGTAGATTCTAGGAATCACCTTGTCCTACCCAGGGCCCATGGAGCCATGGACCTGGGTGGGGGGAAGTTGTGTGCAACTCCTCCCCGCCTAGGCCCATGTCCCCATGGGCCCTAATTAGGGCAAGGGTGTTTTTTGGAATCACCTTGCCCCACCATGGGCCTGTGGGGCTGCAGGTCCAGGCGAGGGGGAGTTGCATGTAGCTCCCTGCCACCCAGGGCCTGTGTAGTGTTGATTTTTTAGGCTTTTTTTTTCCTTTTTTTATGTTTTTTTAATGTGTTTTTTTTAATATTTTTTATTTTTATTTTAATGATTTTTATATTTATTTTTTAAATTTTTTAATGTTTCTTTTTTTAATTCTTTTTTAAAAAAATTATTATTAGTCCCTGCCAGCATGCAAGGGACTATAGTAATTGATATTTAGTTACTATTATTAGTCTTCTCGAAATTATTTTTATTAAACCAAAATTTTTTGGCGGTATTTTTCTTTGTAATTTTTCAATATCCAATCAATTATTCACACTGTTATTTTTGGCCAATGAACATTTTTGAGGTCTTATCGGCCTCCTTCGAAGGCTCAGAGCAACATAGGGATTAAATTTCATACATTAAAAATAAATAGGGACTACAAATAAGTTTCAAAAAATTCACGGTCGACCATTGCTAGCATTAATTGACTGGCATTAGATGTTTGACATGTTTTTGTCAATAAGGAACCATGTCCAGATCAGTTGGTCCCTCATTAAATTCCTATGGTAAATTGAGTTGCCACCTAGGTTGTCATGCAAAGGGCTGAAACTGGTGGTGCAAAAGCTGGTGGAAGCTGCTGGTGCAGGACAAGCTGGTGGAAGCTACTGGCGCAGGACACTTGTAGGTGCATTTGGAAGGAATAGGGCAACGAGCATCAATGACTACTAGGTGTGTTTGCAAGGAATAGGACAGCCAACATCAACAAGGGTTAGGTGAGGGTTAAGTGAGGGATCTTGGCACATAACGAATAGAGTATATGTCTCCAGTGTTGCTACATCCCGTCAATTTGATCCTTTGAAACTTTGTTGGAATATGGGAAAACCCAATATGTAGAAGGATGCATCCCGCCAATCTAACACTCTGTAGTTTTATTAGAATATGGGAAAACCCATCATGCAAAAGGAGGAATACAGTTACTTTGACCCTATGTAGCTTTGTTACAATATGGGAAAACCCATCACGCAGAAGGAGGCATAGGATTACTTTGGTGAGACAAATATTACCTTGTTGCATTGACCCTTGCCCCTTTTTCTCTTTCTTTGGCTCTGTGGTTGTTGTAGTCTTCCGAACATACAATAACCTGGCTCCAGGGTGAACCAAGAGTCTAAAAGCCTTTAATGTTATTATTAGCAGCTCTGGATCACCGGGGCTAGTTCCCAACAAATAAACACTTCTCTTCGTTTGAAAATTCTTCGTATCCCATTCTAAGAACAAAGCAAGGAGAAGCAGAGAAATAAAACAGAAAAAATGGAGTAATGAAATACTACTTATTTCTGAAATCTCCTCAAACCCATTCCCAACAAAATTGTAGATCAGTCTAACCATTAGATTCTCTAAAAATATAGCAGCTCAACTTACTAGATATTGCAGGAGATGGGAATAAAAAAAAGTGTTGAGGGAAAATAATTCCCTGCATTCGGGGTGATGGCCATGAAGATGAAGCCACTAATCATGAGCTTGTTACTTGTCCTAATTATGGCTACGCGTATGCATCTCTCAATGGTTGATCCGTACACCAATATCGTTTCACAATATTGTGGGAATGAACGACAACATGAGAACAATATTCCCTTCTAGCGAAATCTAAACGAGCTTTTGGAAAGACTAGTGAGAGATTATTATAAAAACACACTCAATTTTTTAAGTTTTTCTGATATGGGATTCAATAGTGTTATTTATGGGCTTGTCCGATGCACAAACGATTTAGGTCCCTATGATCATCAACGGTGCACCTCTATGGTGAAGATAAGGCTTGTTCATGGATGCAGTAACACTTATGGATACATTCAACTAAGAGGCTACTTCTTACATTATGACAATCATTACCTTTAACATGAATCCAGAGAGAGGCAGGGAACTTCTACTGCTAAATTTTTGTCTTATGGCAAAAAAAACGAAAGTAGAAATGATATCCCCTTCCAGGAAATTCTAAATTTTTTTTTGGAATCATTGGTGGAGAACTCTAATCCCATAGGATTCAACACTCCCAATGTTACCGAGGTGGCTAACAACAATAGTGCAGTTTATGGGATAGTCCAGTGCAGGGGAGATTTTTGTTCCTTCACTTGCAAATAGTGCGTATCAACGACTAAAGAAATTCTTGTTGAGCAGTGCTACAATACTTCTAGAGTCATTCATTTAGATGGCTACTTCTTACACTATGGAAATAGTGATACTTACAACTATGTGGAGAATATGTAGATTACCCCAACCGAGGTTCTTTGAAAAAGTGGGATGAGTAGTCAACCACAACAGTTCAAAGTAAGTTCAGAGTAAAATTTTGCCGCTATGGAGGTACTCCTTCCAAAGTAAACTTATGTCGCTGTGGTGGTACTCCATGAATTTTGTAGATCATGGGTTTGAGATGTCCCTAAGGTTCCACAATTGCAGTGGTATGGGCTGAACTCAATAGATTGTGTTCCAACTACAGCAGATGGTCTCAACTCAAAGATTTTGGCTTCCACTAGTCCGATTTGACATAATTACTAAGTGTAACGCAACCATCTATGCCCCATATAGACATGATGCAATGTTAAAGGGCATGGTTCACCCTTGATGCTATGTTATGTTATGGAGACGAAGAAAAAAGTGTTGTTATGTTATGGAGACGAAGACAGAAGTGTTAACGCACGTGGCGCTCATGCGAGGCTCACATGGTCCATGGAGTTGACTTTAATTTTTTATTATTTTCTTACCCCATACTTTTCAAACCCTATCCTTATTTTTTATTATTGTATTATTATTCTTACGCTCTGTCTGTTTGATCCAGGGTTACAACCTTATAGTTAAAATCCTTTTATTTTCTACTGTTAGACCTGTGTTCGAGTAACATGACCTACTGATTTTCCTCAGAGCTGCGATCCCGTGGTTGGCGATTTTTTTTCATCTCATTGGGTGGAAAATTGAGGGTTTTCGCTAAAAAAAATAGGTGGAATGGTAAGTTCAAGTGCTCCTCTATTTATTGAATTCATTTTCGTGTTCTGTGCACACATTTGTGAAGCATTTTAAGTTCTATTTATGCTTGTACAAGATTAAAGTCCCAACTTCAAAATATTGTAAATTGAAGTTAAATTTTAGTATCAATGTCCCTTATTCCTAAGAACCTTCACTTAAATTTACATTATGGAAAAGTAAATGTGAGTGCCAGTGATTCGAAATGTGCTGCCCCAAACTCTACTCAATCAACACATCTATAAATAGTGTTGAATTTTGACGTCATATCATTCCCTCATTACTACTACTCTAACTGGGATGCAGTACAAGTATATTTGGGTACTATCTCTGCCACGCATAGATTATCTTAAGCTTTTCTTCTATAAACCATATATTTGGGCATTGAATTTTATTTATTACATTATTTCCTTTATTCTCTCTATCATGCTTCCTGGGTGAAAGAAAGTCACATATGTGTGCATTAGCTAAATGTGTGGTCTTCTATGGAACCTACATTGCTTCCAAACTCACTAATCCAATCAAAATCAGGTTAGTTCCCATCACAAGTACTTGCAAGCCATAATAAAATTTGATCTAACTTTATTAAACAATGTTATAGATGTAAGGTTCCATTCCTCTGCCTTACTCCTTGACTATGCATAAATTTACATTTAGATGTTTTATGTTAAAGTGGCTTGTGATCATGAGCTATGTGTTTGATCAAGATGCTTACACACCAATGGTGGGTCTTCTAATAGATATATATTCCCATCAAGTTAGTAAAGAAATAATGTTTTTATAAAAATTTCCCTTTGTGGCCCTTGGCCATTAATATCTTCAAGTTTTTTTTCACAGATGTTGGCAATGCTTTATTCTCAACTAGAAATGTCAAACAAATAATAATTTCTCAGTTAAAGAATTTGATTGGAAAAAATAGCTAGTATAGACAAAATAAGAAAGCTGCTTTTTAATAAAAATTAAGGTACAAGAGGACAGCCACAACATCAAAGAAGGACCACATGCTACTTTGGCTACTGGTGTTTCTCTAAACTTATACTTTGGTCATCGATGTTTCTCTAAACTTCTTAGTTTCTTCAAGGATTTTTTCATAGATGCTGTCAATACTTTATTCTTAACTAAAAATGTAAAAACAAATAACAATTTCCCAGTTATAAGATATGATTGGTGAAAACAACTAAATGATGGCACAAAAAAAGTAAGTAATATGATTTCTAATAAAGATTGAAGTGAAAGAGGACAGCCAATAGAGAGCAGGGCCATATGCTACATTGAAGGTTACAATGAGAATGACAGCCTCTATACTGAGATATATAGTTAAATTTTAAAACAATACATTGAAAAATGCATATTTTCAATGTTCATATCGTAAATTAATTGATTTATATTTTATTATTATTTAAAATATACTTTGAAATCTATAAATGAATTTAGAGAATTGTAAAAAAAAAACAATTGCATGCCAGGGAGAATTTCTTTGCTACATTCTCTTATCTATATTCATTGCAGCTTACCATTGTGATTCTGATCCTTATGGCCTTTATCTCCATTGTCCATATTTTCTTTGTACCTCTCATACCAGCTTCTCTCGATTTCAGTGGATCCTAACAGACCGAAAAGTTGGCTAATGCATCATCATTAATAAAAAAATGTGTACTCCATGGGCGATAATATTATTGAACAAGATCAATACCCACAGATTCATGATTTTGATGGAGCAATTCTTTACAAAGATGCACCATGGAAGACTAATATTGGAAAATGGCTACCTAGCTGCCATGATATTGCAACACTACTTTACATCAATGAGGTTTGGATCTGACATCCATTTATATATTTATTTCCATTTCTGATGTTATCCTTTCTCTTTTATCTGAGAATCCGTTGATTGTTTTTTCATGTTGATGTGTGTAGACTATCAGTGGCAAGAACTATAAGCATAGCTGTAGTGGTCATGGAATTTGTAACAGTGAACTTGGAGAGTGTTGATGTTTTCATGGCTATGTAGGTTTGTAGTCAACCCCTATTTCTACTCATCCCTTTTAACATGTACTTTTGGCTTCAAGATTCCATTAATCATCATTTTGCTTAGTTTTCCTATTTCATTTTAGTGTGTTCTTTTTTTTTCAACTAAGCTCAGCGGTCAAAGATAACTCGGTGTTTATTGGGCACCTACCTCATCACCTTGGCTTGTGAAGGCTGCAAATAGATGTTGCAATTAGAGAGCTCTATGGTACTTTAGCCCGATTGTATCTTTTGTTATTTTCTTTCATAGTAGACACAAGTGATACTATATGTTTTCTCAAGTCAACCACCCTAGTACCTCTTTGGATGAGAATTTTTAACTGTGGAATTGCATCTTGATGAATCTTGAACCAACAATGTTTTTGAATGAATACTCATACTAAGGTTCACCTGGCCTTCTGTTCTACAAATTAGCTTTGGGCCAGAAGATCTTTATCAAATTCACTTACTTACAACTAGAGGTATATGTGTGTCATGCATATATTAGGGTTTCCTGAATATCTGAATTAGAGCAATAGGTTTATTTACAATTCTTATTTAGTGCATAGTTATTCTTACTGGTTCAAGTGATGTATGAATGTATACCGTGGATGTGATTTAATGATGTGTTTTTCATTATATATATTTCTAACAAGGTATTTATATCTCATCAACAATAAAAATTGTCACCTGCATTGCTCAATAATTCGTTTCAGCTTCTCTCTCACCACATACATATATACAGTAATTTGAATGCAATTTGAAATATGATGCTTGAATATGTCTATCTAGCATTAATTCTTATTGCAACAGAAAAACTAAACGAATTTTAGTTTCATAACGTGCTTGGAGAACCCAACTTGAAAACTCATTGTCTGATGAAGAATCTATTGATAACTCATCTTGAAGATTGCTTTTTCATGCTTATTATCTGATGGATTACATTAGCACTTTCAGTATGACTCAAAAGGTATATCTCTTTTACACACATAGCTGCTAATTCTGAAATAAAACCCATGTCTAGAAGTCTGAAACAATACAACTCTGAGAGTGGGGTTAATCACTGACACAAATGCATAAATGTTTTGCATGGAATGTGAGTCCTCTTTGCTTGTAAATACTTGTGAGGTACTACATATTTCCCTCCTGATGACAAATATGGCAGTCCAGGTTTCAAGAATGTGTTGAGGTTAATTCTTATTCTAATTTTTTTTTTCTTACTCCATTGCTAAAACTGAAATTGCATCTCTAAGCACTTGCAACAAATCTGTGTACTTCCTTCTGTTCTTTTCTATGCAGACAAGTTAAATAAGCTTGGGATTTTAAAAACAACATGCTTTGTGATACTGGGATTAATTTTATTCAACAACTTTCATATGCGTTGTCTACATTAGAAACTTCTCAATAATTGACTCTGGGTTTAGCTCAATAGGTTGTGCAGCTTTGTGCTAGCCAAGTAAATTCAAGGATCTTCTTGCTTAAAATTATTTGTACTTAAGCATGCTCAGTGTCCTGCTTTCAATATTACTATTCCTCATTTTGTGCAACTTATTATCCATTATTTTTTAAATAATTTAACCATTATAACAATTAAAAATATTATATTTTATGCAGCGTTCCAGGTGTTGTAGCTAGAGTATATTTCAGTCTTTCAGTTTTGACAACCATGGTTACATATTTCATCAATTGTGTGATTGGGTAAATTTCTACCTTTTGGAGCTGGAGTTGACACTAATGCATTGTTTCTTACAATAATTTGAGAGGATTGCACCAAAATTCCTCCCAAGATCAACTGTTTTTTTTTCATATTGAGAATAATAAATTAAAAAACCATGTTTTAGGAAATTGCTAGCTACACATCATAATCACTTCTTTTTTGTGAAACATGTGCCCTCTTTGCTTTGAGCTCACTGTCAATTTCATAACTATTAGTTGTAGTGTAAGTACTACTACTTTAGACTACTTGCCTTAGTCCTTCAAGTAAATTACATGGAGTTCAAGCTGGACTACGTGAAGCCATAGAGTAAAATCATTAAGCAGTAAGTTTCATATCCCTAAGCTCCAGAGAAGAAGCTATAAGGTAAGTTAAATTCCATTATTAGAAAGAAATAGGCCTTACTTAGAAGATATATAGCGAAGAAGCTATAAGTTGTATCCTTTTAAATAAATAGGCACTATTCCATTTTATCTTATGCTAAGCTGTAATTCAGTTTGAAAGGAGATAGAGAATTAGTTCTGAGCAGTAGCGAAGCAGTGCCTAGTAGTGAAATAGAAATGATATTGTTTTTCTATATTATATAGTTAGTACATGTATTAAGTTCCATTTCAAGCCTTAAGCCTTACCTTAAGACTTAATATTTCAAGCCTTAAAGTAATATCCATAGAGTTCAAGCCATAAATTTAATTTCCTTAAGACTTACTACCAGCCCATAGATACTGCCTTAGGCAATAGCTCTAGCTCTAGACTTATTCTTATCGTTAGAGTTCAAGCTTATGAGTAGTAAATGTAGACTAAGGAACTAGCACTTTAGAATTCCTTTAGCCGTAGTCCATGTTAATGAGCCTTAGTGGATGATCCTTATAGTTATTTATTTCCTACGTCTACAGAGAGGGGCACAGACAGGGAAATTCACCATTCGTGGTTGTACCCATTCTTTGAGTCTTAGTTGAGTGTTAGCTAATAATCTGAAGGTATCCTTTGTATCGACTAGCGGTAGCTCACAATCTCTCCGGTGTACTGGCTAGCGACCATTAGCAATGCCTTTATTTTCGTCTGTCTATGATATGAAATGCTTGGCTATTCTATACTCTCTGCTTAGATATCTATATGTTGTTGGTACGCTTTCTTTTCTCAACTTTCTATATGATTCTTTTCTCTATATGCTTCGAAATTATTGCATATTCTATACGCTATGCTCAAAAGGGATAATTTGTCCTCTCTATGCTAGGCTATGAAATGTTATATGCTTATATATGGTAGGCTATGCTGTATTCTATTCTGCTAATTTGTTGTTATGGTCATTTGTGGCTACGTCTGGTAGGAAGTGACTATGCTACTTCAGTCGGGCTATGTCGGTTGGCTATGCTCGGCATCTATTATGATCAGGTGTCTATGATTGGCTATGATCGGGTGACTATGATTGGGTGGTCCTTCCCTGTGCACCGTTCCGTCATGTTCTGCCACAAGTTGTGCCATGTTGTCCCATGTTGTCATGTACCAGAGTATGAAAAAGTAGTAATCACTGATTTTTTGTGAAAATTTTCATCTCTTTTCTCTGTTGAATTGCTAGATTACTATGAAATCTGTTTTTTGTTTTATTTTTAGTTTTTGATGCTTTAGAAAAGCCAGTAAGTTGTTGCTGGGGTCATCTTGAGATTTTTTAAAATTATTTAAAATTAATTTTTAATTTTTTAAATTTTAAATTAAAAAATGGAAAAAGAAAAAATATGTGCAGTGATGGGCAGAGTCTGGCTGCTTTTACAAAATTCTAAGAAGCATGTCCTTAGTGTTTTCTGCAAATGGCTGAAAATTGTGAAACAACCTCATAGCTATTTAAGATATTTTCCCTTACCAGTGCTTGTTGACATAGCTATTGCAGTTTGGCTTTCTCCCTTACCAATTTATTGCTCTATCAATAATCTACATTATTGTATTGTTGTAAGTAATGCAGTTTCATGATGAGCCATTAACATTCCTGCAGGCTTTTGCAATGAATTTTCTTGCAAGATCTAATTTCAAGGTCTTGAATATGTGGCAAATGGGCTCTAAACCCTGAATAACTGTGTTCAGTTTTCTTGTAAAAATAACACCGAGAAAAGTAGCTGACACTTGTATTCTTTTATGTTTTGACAACCATGGTTACATATTTCATCAATTGTGGGCTTGGGTAAATTTATACCTTTTGAATTTCGAGTTGACAATGATGCATTGGTTCTTCCAAGAATTTGAGAGGATTGTGCCAAAAGTCCTCCCAAGATCAACTGCTTTTTGTGCATATTTAGGAAATTTCCAGCTACACATCAGAAATCACTTCTTTTCTGTGAAACATGTGTCCTCTTTGCTCTGAGCTGACTGCCCATTTCATGGTTGTATTGTAGGACTATATTGAAATCTATGTTTGTTTTCTTTAGTGATTTTCATGCTCTAGAAAAGGTCATAAAAGTAGTAATCACTTATTTTCTGTGAAATTTGTGATCTCTTTTCTCTGTTGAATTGCTAGATTAATATGAAATCTGTTTTTTGTTTTATTTTGAGTTTATGATGCTCTATAAAAGCCAGTAAGTTGTTGGTGGGATCATCTGGGGATTTTTTACTATATTTCAATCTTTCCATAATGACTTTCCTTATTTCATTTTGACCTTCTTACTTACATGAATAATTCATGCAGCATTCCAGCTTTGCTAGCTAGAGTATATTCAGCATGATCGTGTTGTTCAAGCATCAATAACTACGAGTGTCATTGCAACTTCTGTCGAGTTTCTGAGAAACCTCACTCATTAAAAATTCCTTGTTTTGATTTTGGTTCACATCATATTTCATACCTACATAACTTAAAATGTTATTTTGGTTGCTCCAACTCTAGCTCAAGGCAGGGACTAACTGCCTTGCAGCCATCACTGTTTTTGTTGCTTTTAATTTTTTAATTTTTATTTTTTTTAATGTATTATTTAATTATTTATTTGTTTTAATGTTTTTTTTTTCATAATCCTCTCTCTCTCTCTCTCTCTCTCTCTATATATATATATATATTAAATTTTTAAATTTTTCTCTTAAATTGTGTTTTTTTAAATAGTTTTTTGCTTATTTATTTATTTTCCAATTTTTATATTTATTATTTATTTTTTATCTTTTGTAAGTTAATTTTGTTTTTATTTTTTTATTTTTTATGTTTGATTATTTTGGGTTTTTAATATATTTTTTATATTTGTTTTTTTGGGTCATGTTGTTTTAATTTTTCTTAACTTTTGTGTTTTTTTAATTAAGTTTTAAAATTTTTGTTTTTTTATTTTATTTTTAAAATTTATTCATTTATTATTTTTATTTGTTTTATTTTATTTTTTCTGTAGGGTCCGTGTCAAACTTTGAGTAGCAACCTGATCCTATTATGTGTCTATTTGATAGTTGATTTAAAAATTTTCATTATAATAAATTGAGTCCGCCCCAATAATGTGTCAATTTCATGTTTGGTCTTTAAGTTTTCATTACAATGGCTCAAGTTCATCTACATTGTGTGTCAATTTGTTGATTGATTTTTAATTTTTTGTTTCAATGTGTCAAGTTGTCTTAGGCTAAGATTTTAAATCACTATACTTTTAGCATTTAAAAATTAAATTAAATGAACGTGGTCCTGAGGATTAACCACATTAGATGGTTCAGAACATCGACCTAATCCTAATGATGTGATTAATCCAAAAGACCTTTATCTAAAATAATAACTCTTTCATTGAATTGTTCATTTTTAAAGTTTTTGTAATCATAACTTGTTCATAATGCCATTGTTGAACTATGTTGAAAAATGAAGGTTTTTTGTAGCCGCAATCTTTGGTTTTAATTCCATGTTTGAAAAAATGTCAAAATTTTAAGGTTTTTGTAAGTCATGATATTTTATCTTTAATGCTATGGCTGAAAACAATTATAAGCATTTTTTGTTTAACACTATGGCTAAAAATTATTGGAATTTTAAGACATTTCAGAGATCTGATATATTATCTTTAATGCCATGCCTAAAAAACATTGGAATTTTAAGGCTTTTGAGAGACGTGATATTTTATCTTTAATTCCATGCTTGGAAATCACTTGAATTTGAAGGTTTTTCAGAGTCATGACATTTGATCTTAAATGCCATTATCAAAAAATGTTGAAAATTTACCTCGAAAAAAAGAAGAAGACATTATTCCAGCATGAACACTTTTCATTTTCAGGGTGTTTTTTGCACAAAAAATAATAGTTTTCACTACCATTTTTAAAAAATGTTGAAAATTTACCCTGAAAAAAAAAGTGTTGATGCAACATCAACACTTTTCGTTTTTGGGTTGTTTTTTCATATTTTTTAAGGGTTTTTTTTGCTAGAGTTCTCGTTTTGAGTTTACAGGTTCCATTTGATAGTTTAGTTTGTTATATTTTCTTGCATCACATGTCATGAAAATATTTGATGATAAAAATTTTCTATTATCATTATTATAAAATTGATGCATTTGTATTATGGCATTACAACATACCTTTGTCTTTAGTTTAACTAGTCTGAACGAGTTTGTACACTCTTAAAATAAGAGATTTGGTCATGGAATTAACACACTTGCCCATATTCTATATAGATATTGTGTAATACAAAGAAAAAGTGTCAAAAAATATATAGTTGAACTCTAATGTGTAGAGTATAGTTTGAGAATTCAGTATATGTGGATCCCATGTTGAGTTCTTGTAGACCCAATCTATGGATTATAATATAAACATGTCAGTTGATTCATTTATATAAAAGTTAAGTTGTTCAAAGATATCATGTGTATTAGAGTACTCATACTATATATCTATTTGCAGCACAAGTCAGTTAGGTAGGGCCCCTTATCTGGTTTAAATTAAAATCACTTCTCTTAGATATGCTAATTAAATAGATAGATTTAAATTTGTGACTTTTCCTTGTATATTAATATTTCAACTTTTTACATTTGATTTCTTGTGATCAAGTGCTCAAAATTATGCTCAAAAATAAAAGTTGTTAGAATGGTGTAGAACTTGAACGACCACATAGATTTTGTCATTCTAAATCTGGTGCAACTCGTTTCGTGGAAAGCCAACACAGTATGCTCCTAAAAACACATTCTGTCCTCTTTTTCAAACATGCAAATTTTGCAAAAAAATGGGCATGTGACTGTGTATTTTGGGCCAGTGGCAGGCTTCCACATGGCCTCTTCTAGTTGGTTGAAAGGTCTTTTTTTAGGCCAATTTGGCCTCGCCATTTGGCCTCTTCTAATGGTCTCTAGCTTGGATGAGTTTTGATTGGTTTTATGGTGGCCAACAACATATTGCTAGGTGGCCCAACTGGAGGCCGCCACATGGTAGCACAAGAGGCCACCAAAATTTGTTAAGGGTCAAACTGTACCTCCGTAGGATTCAATTTCGTGACCTCCTTTGTAACATCGCCAAGCATTGCTAATGCACTATCATTGTTACTTACTAAATATATGGTCAAAAACTTATGTTATAATGTATGTGACGGAGATATGGGGGTAAGGGACAAGGCATAGCACAACACCCCCCCCACATGACATGACCATAGGCCGAAGACTTGGGGGGCGGCAGAGGCTAGCCACCCACCCTAACCACCTTGCTAAAGCACAAATGTGACCACCGATGCCTAACCGCTGACGGTTATCAAACCGTCCAGTAAATTTTTATATTAAAATAAATAAATTTAATGTGCCAACCATATGGTTTAAATTTCAGATTTTAGGTTCCATTATGCATTTAAATGATCCGATAATTTCGCCCAAAATTTTGGTAAATTGTCGCTCTGTTAGCTGAAAATGGGGTGAATTTGTAGGATCGATCCGAATTTTGGGGAAATTGTGGTGTGATTAGTAGGAGAACTAGGAATGCCCATAACTTCTTCATTTTTTGACCAATTTTGGATCATAAAGAGGCTAGGCATGAATTTTTGGGAATTTCGACGCTGACGAAACATGTTTTGAATCCATTTGAGAATTTTAAATGTATGTAATCACCATTTTGACCATAATGAAAGAGGGTCAAGCCATTGGAAGCTAGACCAAGGAGATGTAGCCCAGGAGGGGTGAAGTCCTTCATCATAAGTTCTTTGTGGTTACTATTATGGTGCATTTTTCTATTGTTTCTATATATTTCAGAGTTTAATTACATGCTTTATTTGTTTCAAATTTAACATAAAAGCTCTCAAAAACTCATTTTAAACACTTGTAATTTGTAAACCCTCAAGAAAAATTTGATTAAGATCTCATACAGATCAAGTTTGGTATCACGGCTTAGGTTTTCTTTACTGCTATGAGGATTTAATTATTTTCAAGTGTATGTGATGCTTACAACTTTGAAGCTCAAGAGAGGAGAAGGAAAGCTTATGGTTGCAGGTCCTCAAGTTAGGTCAAGGACAAGGAGAGCCAATTTTCCTTAAGCTCCACCACCAGTTCTTCCTCAAATTGTAGCTGACACTTCAACAAGAATGTCTCATGAAGGAGGAACTAATAACATGTCAGAAGATGAAAAGGCTTTCAAGAAAAATTTCTTTAACATGACT
Source organism: Pinus albicaulis (assembly GCA_034641835.2). NCBI lineage: Eukaryota > Viridiplantae > Streptophyta > Pinopsida > Pinales > Pinaceae > Pinus > Pinus albicaulis. Next base: position 305,172,002 of record CM076580.1, on the reverse strand, counting down.
GCAATAGTCAAGGTTCTTTATGAAGAGAGGACTTCAAGATTTCAGGGTGAAAGTTCCAAGATTTCGAAAGTAGAGGGTTCTACTGGAGGAAAAGGAGGAGATGATGAGAAGCCTTCAAAAGGAAATGGTGACAAACCTCCCTCTTCTCCACCACCATATTCACCTCCATCCTCACCCTCATATTCTTCCTCTTCCACAACCACTGTTACTCAAACACCTACACATACCCCAAGGGTGCATGGTAACACTCCCTTATTAAAACATGATAAAAAATTCGAACTCCCTATGTAAAATAGTGAAGTGAATTTTGAAAGAATTTATAATTGGGTTTGTCAACTTGAATTTTATTGCAAGTAATATGATGAGACAAAGTTTCAGTTGGCTTCATTGAGGTTGGAAATTGCTTCTTTGATTTAGTGGGAAGCCAAAACACAAGAGGATATGAAAAAATAGGGTAAGGCCTCCAACTCTTGGATAGATTTTATTGCTGCACTTAGAAGAAAATTTTATCCATTAGCTTATATTCAAAAGGCTATTATGGATTGGTAGGATTTTAGAAGACTAAAGGGTCGAAGTGTGAAAACTTACACTTAAGAATTTAGAAGAAGATGCCTGATACTAGTTGTCGAATTGAATTCACAATACACTATGTTGAAATATATTGGGGGTTTACGGCATACTATCCTTATGTTTAATCCTACAATTTTAGATGAAGGTTGTGTCCATGAAACACATCTTGAATCAAGAGGGAAAAACATTCCACAAGAGGGTCCTAATATGCCATTCACAAGTGGAGACAAGGGTAAGAACAATTTCAAATGGAAGGAAAAGAAGAATGCATCTGTCAAAAAGGAAGGGGAGAAAATAACATGCAAAAATTTCTCCAAAGAGGGTCATGATGAAGCTCATTGTTGGAAGCTTCATCGTGAGATGAAACCAAAGAAGTTTAACAACAAAGGGAAGCAAAATAAAACTGAAACTACACAACATGACTTAGGCTCTAATTCGAGAGATGAAACAAAGATCACAACAATGGGAATGAAAGGTTAGGACATAGCATGCACTAGCTCTTCAAGTTTTCATAATGATACTCAAGATGAGAAAACTAGAATTGAACTTTTCCATATTTGTGTTATTTCAAGGCACACCAAAATTGATAAAATTTCTGATAGTGGTTCACAAGCAAATCTGATTTCCGAAGACTGTTGAGATTCAACAAGATTATGAGCTTAGTGAAAATTAAGCACCTTCACTAAGTGGGGCTTGCAGCCTATTTTTAGGTGTATGTCTATTCTTAGAATGGTGAGCATATTCTAAAGTTAGCAGGATGCTGATTCTAGATGGTTTCGCAAATTCAATCTTTGGACGAATTTCTATTTTTAGAAGATTGGGCGAAGTAACTTAATAATAATAATCAGACAATAAATAGTAACTTATTCTCTTGGAGCACTTTATTTCAATGAACAGATGTGGCACATCAGTGGGCTGAAGGAATTACGCAACTCCTAGGGTGGTTGGGGACTCATGCATGGACAACTTTGTTATAATTGATAGTGGCAAGTTGTAACAGAGTTGGAAGAGTAGTTATGTGAGTTGTTCTTTAGTTTAACTCAGTTAAGTGAGTTAAAATAAGTTGTGCTAGTTGTAGCTCAAGATACATTAGTGAAATATGAGTGAATTAATTAATTAATTAATTCACAGGTAATGTCTTACTTGCAACTGAACAAATACAACAGTTAACTACTTGCATGTCAGATCCAGTGAAGACCCAGGGGAGATATAGGTGAAAGGGTGAGATGGACTATCTGTTGTGACTATAGTGGTGCATTCAATGCATCTACATAGAAATTGGAGTTTCCAATGAGGATTTCACAGTGCAATCAAGGCAAGATCGAATTCATTTAGGGATCTTCTTTAGCAGAGATTGCACAGTGGAGGTAGGTTGTCAGGAGGCAAGAAATTGGTGCATAGATATGCAAATTTTTGCAGGACAGTGTGTGACGATTGTATATTGTACTGAGAGCTCTATGCTATGAGATTTGTAGGATATTGTTACATGTTCCATTGATATACATAATATATGATAATTGGGGTTTTTATCTTTAAGCTTTCCCGGTAAAACATCTTGTTTACGTGCGATTGATTTTTCTTCTTGTGTTTACAATTGGCGATTTAATTTCCGCAAAGAATTGAGTGGAAGGGTTCTGTATTTAACATAATATTAATATGTTAGATCAGGAGAATCTGGTAATACATATCAGTATTAATAAATTTCTACATGGTATCATAGCAGTGTTAATCACTGGAGATTGCAATATTGAAGCATGGCTGAGTTTTTGTGTTGGTGGATAATTCAAATTTACTGCAGAGTTCTCTTGGTGCGACAGTTGAGTAGACATTGAAATGGATTTCAATGGGTTGCAGTAGGATTATGCATTCGAGGGCAACTCTAACTACATAGCCTGGAAGGATAGGATGGAGGCAGTGCTTGAAGATAATGGCCTGACAGAGTTCATCGATAGTGATGTTCCTAAGCCCACTTTGACGGATGCTACATTACTTGACGCCTAGAAAAAGGAAGTAGCGAAGACAAGAAGAATTATGTTGGAAGGTGTGAAAGACCATATTGTTTCAAGACTTCATGAGAAATCCACTCCATTTGCAATGTGAAAGGCTTTGATAGATGTTTTCCAAAGCAGCGACGACCATAGGAAGTTGGCGCTGAAAGATAAACTCAAAAAAATCGAAATGGAGAAGGGCCACAGTATTCCAAAGTATCTCATGAAGTTTTTCCAATACAAGGATGAGCTAGTGAGTGTGGGAATTACAGTTTCTGATGATGACTTGGTGAGCTTGGATCTCCTTGGACTTTCGAAGATTTAGCACAATTATCAGGACTCTGTCAATGGGTGGGAGAAACTGCCAGATTGGGAGCGACTTTGGCTGGATAGTGCAGGAGGAGATAATGCAGAATACCAGTGATGGCTCTTTATCAAAGAATGATGATGAAGAGAATTGCGCTTTGGATGCCAAAGCAAGGAACATGAACATCTCGCCACTAACTGCCCATAGAAAAAGAAGAACAAGATGGTTTTTGGAGCTACAGCTGGTGTAGCCCTTGCCTCACAATTTGAACTTGATTTCTCCTTGATCGCATGCTTTATTTCAATCGCAATGGGATCGGTGCAGTATCTTGATAGTGGTGCTTCCTTCCACATGACGGGAGACAATGAGTTGTTTAGTGACTTGGAGGAGAAAGATCTCCAAATGCATATAGAGATGGGTGATGATGGTACATACATTGAAACTTGCATTAGAACCATTACCTTTGAGAGGGAGTCAGGTAAACCATTTTTGTTGAAAGATTTTATGCATGTTCTAGTTCTGAAGAAGAACTTGGCCTTAGCCGCAATGTTGGAGGAGAGAGATTATGACGTTTTTTTTAGTGAGCGAAAATATTTCCTGTGACATAAAACAATGGGTCAAACCAAGAGGATAGGGATTTGAGTTAAGAATCTCTACAAGCTGGAGGTAGATGGCTGCACTGCAATGATGGGAAATTAGAAGAAGTGGTGAGCCAGGATGAGGATGAATTATGGCACAAGATATTGGGCCATCTTCACCATGGCGCCTTGAAGATTTTGCAGCAGATTTCTACTGGACTTCCCAAGGGTACACTTGCGCAGATAGATCAGTGCAAGGGATGTACCATTGGTAAGTTTTTGAAGACCACTTTTAATGAGAAGGAGAACCATTCTTTGGTGATCATGGAGAGAATTCAAACAGACGTGTGTGGACCTTTCTCGGTTTCTTCAACAAAAAAGCACAGGTATTATGCTATTTTTTTTATGAATATTCTCATAGATGCTTGATCTTCTTCATGTAGAAGAAGGATCAAACATTCTCAAAGCTCTATGAGTTTAAAGAATTGGTGGAGAAGGAGTCGAGGAAGCAAGTGAAGGCTCTGTAGAGTGATAATGTTGGTGAATATATCTCGAACGAATTCAAATACTTCTGTATCAAAGAAGGAATTCGAAGAGAACTCATAGTGCCTCATAACCTACAGCAGAATCGGGTCATGGAGAGGAAGAACAGAACGATCATGGGTGCTACACAAGCTATGCTGCATGAACACGGCCTACTGATGAACTTGTGGGTAGAAGCATGCAACTTTACAGTTTATGTGCAAAACCATTGTCCTGATAGAGTTCTTGGCATGAGTACACCTGAAGAAGCTTTTACTAGTAAGAAGCTAGATTTTTCTCATTTAAATATCTTTGGCTCATATGTTTATGTTCATGTGACCAAGGATGCCAGGAAGAAGCTGGAGCCGATTGCTGAAGTTGGGATATTTGTGGGGTACACAGAAACACCCCATAATTATCGTGTGTATTTTCCAAACAGACGGATGATTGTGATGCGACGGGATATAAAATTCAATGAGGAGAAAGCCATGAATTTGTCTCTTGAGAGGGAGCTAAACTTGCATGCAGAGGAGGAGCTTCTTGTTCCCAAATATGAGCCTCTATATATGGATCAACCAGAGGAGGAGATTCATGGAGTGGAGGAGTCTACTCATGCAGAACCAAACATCGAAACATGCAAAAAGCATACCACAGAAGCTAAGAGACTGAAGCTTGATGTGGCAGAGAATATAAGAGTCCCTACTTCACAGTGCAGACAGAGACAGTCACTTGACCGATTCACTGGATACATGGCTCTTATGAGCAAGTGTATCGTGACATGGCCATCTTCCTTTGAGGAAGAAGCATAGGAGCCCACATGGGTAGATGCCATGGTGGAGGAGTATGACTCCATTGTCAGAAACAGTGCTTGGGAGATTGTTCCAAGGTCGGTGGGTAAATTAGTCGTAGGTTCGAGATGGATATACAAGGTAAAGAAAGCTGCTGATGGGAGAGCCGAGAAATACAAGGCAAGATTTGTTGCCCAGGTCTTCTCACAAATCGAGGGGATTGATTATGAAGAAACCTTTTCACTTTCCACATGTTATTCTTCCATAAGGACCATCCTTTCTCTCTCAGTGAAAATGGGTTGGCACATTCATCAGATGGATGTGAAGACTGTGTTCCTTAATGGGATCATTGAGGAAGAAGTGTAAATTGAGCAGCTTGAAGGATTTGAGATCTTCAGTAGTGAGTCACATGTGTGCAGACTCAAAAGAGAATTGTATGGGATGAAGCAAGCACCCCGCGCTTGGTACACTCGGATTGACAACTATTTCACTAGACTTGGCGTCACCAAGAGTGAGGCAGATGCAAACCTATACGAAATTGTGGTGGAGGGTAAGATTTTAATCATTATTCTTTATTTTTATGATTTAATACTAATGGGTGATGAGCAGTTGATACACTCATGCAAGCAGGAACTTGCAAAGGAGTTTGAGATGAAGGATTTGGGCCTCCTTCATTATTTCCTTGGATTGGAAATATGGTAGCAAGAAGGTGAAATTTTTGTGTCGCAAGGAAAGTATGCTCGAGAGATACTTGGTAAGTTTCACATGGAGGAGTGCAAGCCCATGGATACTCCTCTTCCAGAAAATTGGAGGAAAGAGGATGCTACATCGGTAGAGGTAGTAGATTCCATTGTTTATCGGTAGTTGGTGGGTTCACTCATGTATTTAGTTAATAAAATACTGGACATATGCTATGCGGTGAACGAGCTAAGTCAAGTAATGGTTAAGCCTACCAAGCTCTTTTGGAAGGCAGGCAAGCATGTCTTGAGGTATCTCAGGGACACATCTAAGTATGGCTTATGGTACAGACAGATGGAAGAGGTGAAGTTGCATGGCTTCATAGATGCAGATTGGGTAGGCAACCCAATGGACTAAAAGAGCACATCAGGAGGGGTTTTCAGTATCGGATCTACAATAGTTTCTTGGTACAGCAGGAAACAAAGACTCGTGGCACTCAGTTCAGCAGAAGCGAAATACATGGCAGCAAGTCAATCTGCATGTGAGGCTATCTGGATGAGGAAGATCCTGGTTGATTTGTTTGGTTCTCATTTAGATCCTAGAGTGATTCATTGTGATAATCAAATTTGCATTCAACTCTCGATTAATCCTATGTTCCATGATAGATATAATCATATAGATATCTGGTATCATCATATCAGAGATTGTGTGCAGCAAAGATCATGTTGCTTCAGTACAATCCAATGGAAGATCAGGATGTAGATATTCTAATGAAGGCGCTTAGTAGGAGAAAATTTGAATACCATAGAGGCAAGATCAGGGTGAAGGAGAATCCCTATCTTGTTGAGAGGGAGTGTTGAGAATCAATAAGATGATGAGCTTATTGAAAATTAAGCACCTTCACTAAGTGGGGCCAACAAGATATTTTTAGGTGTATGTCTATTTTTAGAATGGTGAGCATATTCTAAAGTTAGCAGGATGTTGATTCTAGATGGTTGAGAAAATTATATCTTTAGATGAATTTCTATTTTTAGCATGGTGAGCATATTCTAAAGTTAGCAGGATGCTAATTCTAGATGGTTGAGAAAATTATATCTTTAGATGAATTTATAATTTTATAAGATTGGGCGAATTCTATTTATAGATCGCAAATCTAAAAATAGAATGCATGTCGATTATTATTATCCCTTAATAGTAATCATACAGTAAATAGTAACTTATTCTCTTGGAGAAATTTATTTAAATGAACAGATGTGGCACATCAGTGGGCTAAAGGAATTACAAAATTCCTAGGGTGGTTGGTGACTCATGCATGGAGGACTTCATTATAACTGATAGTGGCAAGTTGTAACACAGTTGGAAGAGTAGTTATGTGAGTTTTTATTTAGCTTAACTCAGTTAAGTGAGTTAAACATAGTTTTGCTAGTTGTAAATCAAGATACAATAGTGAAATATGAGTGAATTAATTAGTTAATTAATTCACAAGTAGTTTCTTACTTGCAACCGAACAAATACAGTAGTTAACTACTTGCATGTCAGATCTAGTGGAGACCCAGTGGAGAGATAGGTGAAAGGGTGAAATGGATTATCTGTTGTGACTATAGTGATGCATTAAATGCATCTACACAGAAATTGGAGTTGCCAATAAGGATTTCGCAGTGCAAGCAAGGCAAGATCGAATTCATTTAGGGATATTCTTCAACAGGGATTGTGTAGTGAGGCACGTTGTCAGGAGGCAAGAAATTGGTGCATAGATATGAAAATTTCTGCATGACAGTGTGTGACGATTATATATTGTAATGAGAGCTCTATGCTATGAGATTTGTATGAGATTGTTACATGTTCCATTGATATACATAATATACGATAGTTGGGATTTTTAGCTTTAAGATTTCCCGATAAGACATCTTGTTTATGTGCGATTGATTTTTATTCATGTGTTTGCAATTGGAAATTTAATTTCTACAAAGAATTGAGAGGAAGGATTATGTATTTAACATAAGATTAATTTGTTAGATCAGGAGAATCCGGTAATAGATATCAGTATTAATAAATTTCTACAAAGTCTTAGTCAAGACACTAAACTGAGAGATCGTTCCTCTTCCAAGACCATATCCTTTGGGTTGGATATGCAAGAATGAAAAATTACAATTTATGAGAAAATACATCTTTAAATTTCAAATTACAGCAAAATTTCTTGATGAAGTTGAAATTGATTTAGTACCCCTTGATATTTCCAGAATTGTTTTGGGAAGCCCATATTTGTATGATAGAAAATATATTTTCCATCGCCATGAAAAAAAGTATCACTTGTTCAAATATGGCATAGAGTACATTGTTAGATCACATCGACAGAAACTAAATATTTCACTCATAAATTATGGACAAATGAAGAGACTCATTAACTCTAGCAAGAATTTTGTTCTTTTAATGGTCAAGAAAAAGAATGTTGTTGAAAATGAAGCTTTTCAAGGTTGTGATTCAAGATTAAAATCTGATTTCGTTGATGATTTTAACCAATATGATGAGATGTTTCAAGAGCCAAAAGGATTGTCTCCCAAGAGGAGAATCCAACATGAAGTACAATTGAAGCAAGATTGTCCTCTTCCTAACATTGGCATGCATAGGATACTAGTGATGGAAAGTGAAAATTTTGAAAAGAAAATTCAAGGGTTGTTGGAAAAAGGGATCATCAGGCCAAGTACTTCACCATGCAGGTCACCTATTGTGTTGGTGCCAAAGAAGGATGGAACATGGCGCATGTGTGTGGACTTTCGTGCATTGAACAAAATTACGGTAAAGAACCATTACCCACTTCCTAGAATTGATGATTTACTTGATCAATTCAAAGATGCAAAATATTTTTACTAAGTTGGACTTAAGGAGTGGCTATCATCAAATTATAATTGCTGAAGGTGACATATGGAATACAACATTCAAAACAAGGCAAGGTTTGTTTGAATGGCTTGTTATGCCTTTTTGACTTTTGCAATGTTCCAACTGCCTTTATGTTCCAACTCGCCATTTCTAGATGATTTTGTGATAGTCTGCTTATATTACATATTTATTTTTAGTAAATCTCATGAAGAACATGTCATGTATGTCAAAAAATTACTTGATGTATTGAAGAAAGAACAATTTTTTTTAAAGATGTCAAAGTGTGGATTTAGAAAAACTTATTTAGTGTATTTGGTTCACATTGTTGGAGGAGGTGAAGTGAAAATATTTTCCTCCAAGGTTGATGTCATTTTTAATTGGCCAAATACCAAAACAATTACGGAAGTAAGAAGATTTTTGGGAGAAACCCAATATTGGAGGAAGCTTATTGCTAACTTCTCTTCTATGGAAACTATATTGCATGCACTGAAAATTGTGAAGTAGGTCTTCTAGTGAGGAGATAAACAAAAAAGTAATTTTATGCATTGAAAGAAAAGATCAATTAAACCCCACTACTTTCACTTCCATACTTGAGAAAGTCATTTGAGATTCAGACTGATGCTAGTGATTACACCCTGGGTACTTTCCTCAAGCAACATGGTAAGCCTATATGTTTTCATTCAGAAACTTTTAATGGTGCAATGATTAATTATCCTACATATGACAAGGAGTTGTATACATTGGTGCAAAGTGTGAAAAAGTGGAAACACTACTTGATGTGTAAGGAAACAATCATTCACACTTATCATCAACCATTGCAATACTTGCAATCGCAAACAAAGTTGCAGCAACAAGGCACTTCCGATGGATGGGTTTTCTTCAAAAATTCCACTTGGTGATAAGGTATAATAAAAGTATTTACAATAAATTTTATTTCATGTTTTCTAGGCCTAATTATTTCTTCTACTATTCTTAAGCATAATTATGTTTCACATGAGATTTATGTTGAACAGTATTCTTTAAATAGTGATTTTCAAGATTTATATGCAACTTTAAGTCAAGGGAACCAAGTAGAGGAATTGGATTATCACATGCATGATAAATTATTGTACCATCTTGGTAAGCTTTGTATTCCATTAGGAGAAAGAGTCAAAATTATAAGAGAGGCACATACTTCTCTTATGGTTGTTCATTTCGGTGTAAGTAAGATGATGGAACATCTACAGAGGTATTGTTATTGGCCTCGTATGCTTGAAAACGCACTACAAGGAAAAGACCCTCTAGCGGATGTTTTTGAGGAACCCCACATAAAAATACCCCATACATATGTTTCTAGCAGAGGTTACTAGAGGAAGTTGGCGGGTGGAGGGTTTTGCGGATTTTTTCCGCTTAGTGCACTTATCATTCAACATCGCACTGGTGCTCCTGAAACGTGAAAGCACCAGTGCGGATAAAACATTGGCACACCAGACACCATGCACTCCGTACCCACCCACCCAGTGTGTCGTATAATTGTAGAGCACCGGTGCTTCACAACTCTTCCGCACCGGTGCATTATAAAACACCGCACCACAACCGAAACTGCCTGGTGCAGTATTAATAAATTGCACCAGTGCATCATAAAACAACGCCCCAAAACAGAAACTGACTAGTGCATTCATAAGAAACAAAACTGGTGCGCCTATAAACCACGCACACCAGAAAAGGGTTAAATAAAAAAAAATTACGGCAAAAAACTAGTTTTTCATTTCTTCAATGCTCCTAAGATCTCAATTACCGGTGCACTCTACTGTAGAAAGCACTGGTGCACACAAAACATTGGCACACCAGACACCATGCACGCCATACACACCTACCTAATGCGTCCTATTACTATAACGCGTTGGTGCTTCACAACTCTTCCACACCGGTGCATCATAAAACACTGCGCCAAAATGGAAACTGCCTAGTGCGATGTCACAAAAACCGCACCGGGGCATCATAAAACACAACGCCAAAACATAAAAATATCGGTGTGTTCATATCAAATAGCACCGATGTGCCTATAAAACATGCGCACAGGAAGAGGGTTAAATAAATAAAAAAAATTATGGCCGAAAAACCACATTTTTCACTTTTCTGCTCTCAATCACCGGTGCGCTCTACAAGAGAAAGCACCAGTCGCACAAAACATTGGCACACTTGACACCATGCGCTATGTACACACACGCCTGGTGCATTCCATTACTACAAAGCACCGGTTCTTTATGAATATTCTACCCTGGCGCATCATAAAACATTGTGCCAAAATAGAAACAACCTGATGTGGTGTTAAGGAACCACCCCGGTGCATCATAAACAACGCACCAAATATGAAACCGCCTAGTGCGGTCGTAAGAAACCGCACTGGTGTGCCTATAAAACCCCGCACACTGAAACATGGTTAAATAAAAAAAAATTACGGCCAAAAAACCACATTTTTCACTTTCCTCAGTGGTCTAGAGCTCTTAAACACTGGTGCCATTTCTCCTTCTTTGAACCCCCCTGACATCAGTGCTCCCATTGCACCCATTGCACGCACTTCTACTGTGGATTGGCCACCAATCTCCAGCTTTCATTTTGAAAAACGGTGGGAAAAGTTTATTTTGCAAATTCTACAACCAATATGCCTCCTTGACAGCAAAACGTACAAGTATTTTTCTAGTTTTTCCATAATTAAGATTTTTAGCAGATTAGAATTTGAAATAACCATTAAAAAAGGAAAAAAAAATTATTGCGCAGTGCACATGAGCTATTTGGCTCACACTGGTAAGCGGTGCTACCTGTAAAACTTACAGGCCGCACCGCCACTAGTGCTAATGGTATCCGCACCATTTCCGGGGCGGTACCGCAAGGCGCCTTGCATTATTTTAAATTTAAAAAAAAATGTGGTGCGCTCATTTAGACGGTCGCACCATTGACCATGGGAATAGTAGCACGGTGCATTGACAGAAATATCCACTCAGGTGCTTGTCAGCGCACCGCATTCGGCATTCTGAAAGGGTCAACGATACGGCTGGGTAAAAGACTGCACCGTTGACTATGTAATTTTTCAGTAAGTCGGTGCGCTGACACGAATATATGTTTCGGGGCATATATTTTAATCAGCACACTGCTCTTTTGACAACATATATAGTCAAGGGTGCTTGAAAAAATTTCAGGTGCACCATCAACGGTGTGCTTTATTTCATTTGGGGCACCGCCACCAATGCGCTACAAACACAAGCTGCATCGGAACTGATGCATGACTGTTTTTGTGGCGCATCGACTGGTCTGATTTTTTTTTCCAAAAAAAATATATATATGTATATTCCTAAATACATGTATGATTTAATTAAAAAAATTTATTTAATATGTGAATGATTCAGAGAGAAGAGGAGGAACAAAAACAACAACAGGTGGAGCAATATGACATGTTTCACCAGTGGGAGTCACGAGAGAGAGAGAGAGATGCATACCCTCACCCTATTACAGTAGATACCCAAGGGCGACTAAGGCAGGTAGGCCTCCTCAAGTTATATCAGGAGGCTACTATCCCAAAGGCCCATAGTGTGTTTTTGATACATCTTATCCGCAGGTGGAATTCCCACCAACAGGCTTTCCAGGTTGGTCCTGACTAGTGGTACACACCCATTGAGGAGTATATTTATCTCATTACAGGGATATCGAGGAGAGGGGTGGATTTCCCTCATTCCCAGAGGTTCTAGCTGGTTGTGTAGCAGAGATTCAGTTATTTTACTCCCAGAGATACATTGGAGCAGATGTACTGTCTCTTGCAGAGTTTCAGGTACCTGGAGGTCAGTTACGTATTGGTGCATTTGGTAGATAGGATGTGTAGTGCCTCTCACTTCTCATTTCAACCATTTCACACAACACGAATGACGAGCAACGCATTAATTTCCCACTTATATATTATGTTTATTCTTTAGTACAAGAGCCATGACATGTTAAGTGGTCTGCCATTTTTTTGCGGCAGTTTTGTACGACCTTAGATAGATGTCATGCTCATGCACAAGGGAGGGTCAACTTCACTTTTGCTTCAGAGATTTTTTGTTTATTTTTTGAGAGGTTTCCAGAGATGAGGCCTACTTTTTTTCAGCATCCTCGTAGGCCGATGTTGGAGGCCCGGATGCACATGTGGGGGCAGATGATGCCCAAGAGGGGAGAGACTACGTTTCCAGCCAGGATATCACATGATGCACTAGACTTACTAGCTAGTGTTGACGAGTTGCATCCCTTCATTATGGTCCCCTATCCTTATGCTGGATTATATTGGCGAGGGTGTGCCAACATCCTCTTCATAGATGATGAGCCGCCAGATGATAGAGGTTATATTACTGTTTTATTTATATTTATTCTAACATGTTCTTTAACTTGTTTTTATTAAATTGTGTAATGAAATTGTCTAATTATTGTTGTGTACTTGTATATATTTTTCAAACACTGTCTCTTTTGATGGCGAGGAGATGCCAGAACCACCACATGATCCAGATGTGGATCCTCATGACAATCAGGACATGGCCGATGCCGAGGATCATGATCAGGAGGCTAGTGGAGAGAGACATGCTCCTGCTGGTGCACTAGTACTTCCTTTTGCTAGGCGCAGTTGCCCTAATACCAGATATAGGATGGAGTTGGGCAACCAAATAATTTCATTGATTGTTGAGGTGGGCATCAGGCCCGCTCATTACAAAGAAATACATGCCAATGATAGGCTATTGTGAATGTGGAGAGGCATGCAGCATGACATGTACAACCTAATGTGGTATGTTGTAGGATCTACGACAACTGTTACGCGACTGAGGAGGACTATTTCACGTTATAGGTGTAGTCGAGCCACAGCACGTGATGGATAGTCCACGAGAAGTGACTCATCATCTCATGATAATTGACCTCGTGCCTCGCCTGATGAGCATGAGGCTCCACTAGTAGCATCTAGAAGTCATCATGGAGATGAGGCTGGACCATCGACTATGTCCAATCAGCAGCCTGCAGCATCCATCAGTATTAGTCATGATCATGAGCATGCTAGACCATCGACCATCGAGGCTGCACTATTGACTGAGCAGGCCTCCACTACTACTGCTTCTATTGATGTTGTACTACCACCAACTGATCCATCTATCAGTACTAGTCATGATCATGAGCATGCTCGACTATCAACTGTCGAGGTTGCACCATTGATTGAGCAAGCCTCCACCTGTACTGCTATTGATATTGTACCACCAATAGCTGATCCATGACATTTATATTAATTACAGTTGTATATTTTTAACATTATTCAGTTATATATATATATGGTCCATGTATTTTATGTTCATGTTGCAGTTGTACTTAATTTACATGTTGGTGATCATCATGATGTGCATATTGTTAGGTCATGTTAGATATGTCCATTTAATGTTTAGCTTGCAGATAGATGTTTATGTGATAGGATGAGTTATTTGACATGAGATGTATATTTGATGTTTGTGTTGTGATGATGCTAATATATAATGTTAATTTGATGTTTGAATATGTTTTTTAGTGGAATATGATGTTTGTACGATGGTTATCATGATCATGATGATGTTTATTAATTAATTTAATAGTAAATGACCATGATCTTTATTCAATATTATGTCGTGATTGTAATTGAAATTTAAATTTTAATTGTATGTAAATTTGTAAAATTGTATTTGTATTTGTAATTGTAATTTTAACTGTAATTGTATGTAAAATATTTAATGTAAAATTTTAATTGTAATTGTAATATTTAATTTATTGTGAAATGATTTTAATTGTAATTGTATATATGACAAATTGTAAAATTGTAATTCTAATTCTAATTATATGTAAAATTCTAAAATTGTAATTGTAATTTTAATTGTAATTGTATGTAAAATATTTGTAAAATTGTAATTGTAATTGTAAATGTAATTCTATGTAAATGTAGTTGTATGTAAAATTAAAATTGTAATTTTAATTCTAATCATAATTATATGTGAAATTAATGTAAAATTTTAATTGTAATCGTAATTTTAATATTAATTGTATGTAAAATATTTGTAAAATTTTAATTGTATTAATGTGAAATGATTTTATTAAAATATTTAAATTTGTAAATTTGCAAATAATTGTAAAAATAAGAAATCTAGAATAATATGATTTTTTGTAACATAATAAAGCTTAGAAAATAATGCAAATAAATTCATGTGTTTTAGAATTATCATTATTTTACTATGATCTTACATACAAAAAAAAAGAACTTTATACAGTCCGGTGCGCTTATCATCATAACACGCACCGATGCATCTTATTACTCTGACGCACCGGTGCTTCACAACTCTTCCGCACCGGTCACGAATAAATACAAATAAAAAGCGCAACTCTATTTTCTTTAAGTAAAAAAAAAAAGGCAATTTGAAAAATGGGCGGCAAAATATTTTTGAAAATCTAATTTCATAAAATAATTCTTTAAATACTAAACACTTTTCATTATTTCACTATTTTTTCTAAAATTTTCAGCCAGATATTTGCAGAAGACATACCTGGAGCAAGAGAGCGCGAGGGCACTGTGGAGTAGTGAAATACGTTCGAACAGAAGTATTCAGACAATCAAAAACCAAACCTCTGGTGATTCAAACCTTGTATCATAGAATTTCAAACCGTCTCATGATTAAATTTGATTATTTTTTTTACCTTTTCTGCAGTTTTATCCATTTTTACCCTAAACCCTTCATTTTTTTTGTTTTTTTCCCTTTCTTCTCCATGTTTCTGTGATTTCAGAATTAGGGCTTTTCATTTTATATTGACATCCAACCCACGGGATGACTTACATAGTCGGATCCCAATCCATTCAGCCATTGCGTGAATTTTTGGAAAAAGTGGATTTGTCTTTATCGGTGCGCCCTGCGTACCTTAGCGCACTGGTGCGATGTATTATAAAGTGCACTACGCAGCTACTGTGTAATAAAAAAATTGAAAATATTTTTTTTAAATCAGTACGCCATATCTGAAATAGGGCACCGATGCTCCATTTTACGAGGATAGCACCATACGGTCTATTACATTGTTTGTGCGGTGCGTTTATAATACCCCACGCACCGTATGATCTATTATATTTTTTTTCGGTGCGTTTATAATACCCCATGCCCCATATGGTCTATTATATTTTTTTGCGGTGCATTTTTAATACCCCCACGCATCGGCAGCACTGCGTGCCTCATGAAAGGCACACTGGTGCCTTGAGATTTATTTTTTACCTGAAAAGTTGAGAATTTATTTATAAATATGTTAATTAATGATATGATACAAGTTTCAGATTGATAAAGAAATGACTGACAAGAGATCAAGTAACAAAAATACTGATAACACATCAAGAAAAGAAAAAAAGGCAAGTTCTTTGTAAATTATTTATAAAAAATATTATTTTTGAACTATATGTAAGTTTAAATAATATGTATTGTTTACTGTGTATTATGCAGAGCCACAAAATGACGAAGCTCGATAAGGTTATTTCTGATCTAAGACCGGAAGAGCATAAAATATTGACGGAAAAATTGCAAAAGGATGAATCAGGTGAATGAAAAAAATACTATCGATCCAATATGAGTTTATTTTTTTAATTATAATTAATAATATACTTAAAATTATTAGATAACATGTGTCAAACAGTCTATAATTCACATCTGTTTAATGTTCTACAGGGACCAACAACTCATAAAATGAATGTTATTATAAGAAAAAAAATAAAAATAGAACATGCAAATGGAAATGAATTGCTCCTTAGCTCATCTAGAATGGTGTTGGAAGTTAACGAAAGGGGGGAAAACTTTTACAAAATTTTGAGGGATCTAGTGGAACAAATGTATAGACGTTATTTCCACTTACAATACAAAATCAATACAATGATTGCAAGAACCAAATTTTATCTAAACTACAGGAAGAGTTTCCAGAGAATTGGTCAATGAGACATGTCATATTTTTAATAGAAAAAATGTACAACAACAAAAAAGAAGGAATGAAAAATTAATATTCCTTTAAATGTTTGTCTAGAATTATTTATAAATATCACTTTTGTTATATTTACTTTTCATATATCAATATAAAAATTAAATATTTTATTGTCATGTTACATTTTCAGGAAGATTATGAAAATCTCAAAAGATGAACGAGCTGATATCAAAAATATGCCAGTAGGAATGTCCAAAAAGGTGTACAAGGAGATGGTCAAAGAAATGGACAAAATTGCATCGTAGGAGGAGCCATCTCAACAACAACGTGCTTCAAATGTAATATGTAATCATTGAATTTTTCGATCATTAGGTACAATAAATAAACAATTTAGCATTAAATATTAATTTTCAAGTATTTTATTGTAGAAAAGAAAATAAAATGGAACCCATTCAACACATAAAATAGGACGACAAGGAAGAAAAGGGTTGATATCTAAGTTTGTGAGTAATTGTTACTTCCTTATAACAACTTAACTAGATTTCATTTTTGTATTTTTTAATTTGTTTTACAAAAATCATCATTGAATGTCTTCAAACAGGTGCTAACATACAAAGAAGAACCATCAGACGAATTGATTGAAATTGGGTTAAATATGGGTTGTGAGTATATGTTGGCATATCGGAAATTAATTGTGGAATTTGTAAGCATCTATCGATCTTGTTTTACTTAGCTGCGTCTATAATTAATAGAACAAAAACATATTTTAGATTAAATATATGATTTTTTATGGGGTATAAAAGTTGCAGGAAAGAAAGTATGGAACTGCGCCAACAGATGAAATTTTGAAAGAAGGCATGGTACATGGTTTTGAAAGAATGTGTATAGTTTATGAGTCAATTGTTGCTATGGTAAGTCAATTTTATTTTTGATTGATGTATATTATTTAATATTTCAATTTTCATTATTCTCACCAATGTATATACACTCATTTCAGTTTATTTTTATGTTTGTAGATGGAAGGTGAAGAAGAAGAAAACAATCAACGATGTGAACAAAAAATTCCTGAAAAATAACCCAAGTCGTGGAAGTAGTTCTAGCAGTGACAACAGTTCAAGCGAAGTATGATGATCACTATGATTGGATATCAAAGCAAGGCATTTTATTTTTTGAAATCTGTCTGAGAAATCAGACATTTTGTTTAATGTAATGGACATAGTGTCCCAACTGAAAGACAAAGGGATACCAATAACTGTCCCATTTTGTATGATAAAGACTATCTTATATATATATATATATATATATATATATATATATATATATATATATATATATATATATACCATAAAATATGTTTTAATTTATTCTATTATGTTCTCCATTGTCATTCTCAAATGCACTAATAAAAATTTAATTCATATGAATATTGTTATAAGATATATATGTGTCGACTTTTGATGAATAATAAATTTTAAAAAACCACAATAATTATGATATGATATAACAAATTAATACAAACATCACATTCAAATGCATTAATAAAAATTTAATTAATATGAATATTGTTATAATATGTGTCGACTGTTGATGAATAATGTATTTAAAACAATCAAAATAATTGCACTGTCACAGGTCGATATTTCTAAAAAACACAAAATGAAAACTGGCGCATGTTAGTAATTGTACACCGGTGCATTTGTATTATGAAGCGCGCTGGTGCATTTCTACAACCTATGGGCACCGAAAAAATACCAAAACCAATTTAAAATATCGGTGCGTTTGTGCGGTACGATGCACCAGCGCGTTTATGTGTCTATACGCACGAGTGTCATTGTATAATATATCAGCACTGCACAAATACCGATATCAGTTATAAATCTCGGTGTGTTTGTGTGATACTACGCACCGGAGCGTTTATGTATCTATAAGCATAGGTGCATTTGTACGACCTATGGGCACCACACGAATATTGATACCAATTATAAATCTCGGTGCCTTTCTGTGATACTGCGCACCTGTGCGTTTCTCTGAGTCTATGCATTGGTGCATTGATACGACCTATGGGCACCGCACAAATCCCAAGACCAATTAGAATGACCCCATGTGTTGTATGACCAACATTATGCCCGATGCAGTTTTATACCTTAACAGCTCGGTGTATTCTCCTTTGACTGCCTCGGGGCACCTTCTACATGTATGCATCGGTGCATTAAAGCCAGAGTAGCACACTTACGAAAAAAACATCCGTAATAACCTTAGGCTGCCCATTTTTTTTAGTTGTGTTGGATTTCCGTTAAAAGCTCCACCAAAACCTCCGTAACCATAAATGGATGTTGTAGCAAATGTTTTTTTGAAAATTTTGGCCAATTTTATAACACTAAAAACCTCCTTTATAACCTCCGCTAGAGGGCCTTTTCCTTGTAGTGATGTGTCGTGTTTTATTAGAGGTTGTTCATTGTGATGTTAGTAAGCCTAGCAATAGAAAGTTAGGATTTCACACTCCACTTACAGTACCTTCTTTTCCATGGGAGAGTGTTTCTATGGTTTTTGTTGGAGGTATTCCTATGTCAAAGAGGAATCATCATTATATTTTTGTAGTTGTGGATTGGTTCAACAAAATGCGTATTTTGATGCCATGTAAAATGAAAATCACAATTGAAAAAAATACTAAGCTATTCTTTCAGAATGTATGAGTGCATTTTGGATTTCCCATATCCATTGTTAGTGATAGATATTCCCACTATATTGGGAAAATTTGGTCAAGCTTGTGGGGATTCATGGACACCAAATTCAAAAAGAGTATTGTATTTTATCCTAAAATAGATGGTAAAATAGAGGTGGTGAACAAGACGGTGATACATCTTCTTCGTGGTTATTGCAACAAGCATCAGTAAGTTGTGGGATGAAAACTTGTACTACATTCAGCATGGTTACAACCAGGCCATACACTCTTCAACTCAAACATCGCCATTTTAGGCATGTCTAGGATACTTTCCTAAATTGCCTTTGGATTTCATTTTTGGACGGGATGTTTCTATTGATGGTCATAGTGACATAGACAAATCTAAGGGGTTCATTGAAAAAATCCAATTGGTGAATCAATCAGCCCAATAAAAGCTATAAAAGAGCTAAGTCAAGTACAAGACAAGGAACGATAAGCATCGTGTAGATCAAAAATTCCATGTCTATGATGAAGTTTGGATTCACATTAGCAAAGAAGGATTCAAGGATAATGTAAAAAAATGAAAACAATTCGATAAGGTCCATTCAAAAATTTAGAAAAGATTGGTGATAATGCCTTTAGGTTGGATTTTCCTTCATATATGCAAATTTATGTTGTTGTGGTTAGTTTTGAGAACTTAAGGTTGTATGAGGGTGAAATTGCGAAGTTGGGAAACACTTTTTGGCGGACGGCTATAATTTGAGAGAAATTTTTTATTTCTCGTTCGAGAAAATAGTCAACTCTATTTCTCGACCGAGAGTTTTAAAAACTCTCGTCCGAGAGTTTTAATGGGTTTAACCGGAGTTAAAAATCTCTCGAACGAGAGTTATGCATTTTCTCGTCCGAGAGTTTTATTGACGGAAACTCTCGGGAAGACTTTCATACGAGAGTTTAAAAAACTCTCGGCCGAGAGTTTAGAAAACTCTCGGCCGAGAGTTTAGAAAACTCTCGTATGAGAGTTTTGAAAACTCTCGTATGAGAGTTTTGAAAACTCTCATATGAGAGTTTTTTCAACTCTCATTCGAGAGTTTTCGTCGGAGAGAAATTTTTTTATTTCTCGTTCGAGAAAATAGTCAACCCTATTACCTTGACCCGGGAGAGCTAAAAACTCTCCTCGTTCGAGAGTTTTTAATGGTTTAACCCGTAGTTAAAAACTTCTAATCCAGCTACGTGCATTTTTTCTCGTCCGAGAGTTTTATTGACGGAAACTCTCGGGAAGACTTTCATATGAGAGTTTAAAAAACTCTCGGCCGAGAGTTTAGAAAACTCTCGTATGAGAGTTTTGAAAACTCTCGTATGAGAGTTTTGAAAACTCTAGTTTTGAAAACTCTCATCCTAGAGTTTTTTCAACTCTCATTCGAGAGTTTTATTCCTATAATAAAACACAACAATTAATTATTTAGTTTTTAGAATTGGTTTATATAATTTAAATAGTACTTTATTAAAATTAAAAAATGATAAAAAATAATAAAATTATAATTTTATTTTAAATTATTTTATTATTATTAATGATAAAAAATACATGAAGATTTAATTAAATAAAATTTGTTACAATATTTTGTAATATAAATGTTATATAAAAAACTAAAAATATTTTTATATAAAACTAATTGATATATTAATATAAATAAAATAAAATTCTAAAACATAAATAAATATAAAAACAACTATATATAATTTATATAATATTTTTTTTGAAATTAATGAATAAATTTAAATTTAAAAAACAATTGACTAAATGCAATGAGGTGATAAAGGAGACAATGCATAGCACCTTAATATTGTTATAAATTCTTGGAAATCTCGAGAAATTTTTGAAGTGAGATGAGCTTCTTGGAATGGGTCACTTTATCTTCCACTTCAGTTTCACACGATTAACTTGAAAGGAAGTCTATTTTCCTAGGTATGGATGTAAGGGAATGAACAATATTTTTTGAACATTGAGTGAGATGCCCTTCTTGGAATGGGTCCTCCTATATTCCACTTTAGTTTCACAAGATTAAATTGAAATGAAGTTTATTTTCCTAGGTATGGACGTAAGGGGATAAAGAATATTATCCGAAAAGGAAATGAATGTTAAGTGTGACATTCCAAGCAAAAGTGTATGGTATTGGAGAATTATGTTATTGCAGAAAACTAAACCTTGACCCCTTAACCCTTGACCCCTTAAACCCTAATTCCTAACCCCTAACCCCTAAACCCTTAACCCCCTAAACCTTAAACCTCTAAACCCTTAACCCCTAACCCATTTACCCCCACTAAACCTCTAAATCCCTAACCCATTTACCCCCACTAAACCTATAAATCCCTAACCAATTTAACCCCTAAACCCTTAACCCGTACCCCTAACCCATTTAAGCACCTAAACCCCAAACCCCCTAACTCCTAACCCCTAAAATCCTTAACTGCTAAATCCCCTAACCCCCTAAACCTCTAAACCAATCCTAACCCATTTAACCCCCTAAACCTCAAAACCCCTAACCCCTTAAACCCTAATTCCCAACCCATAACCCTTGACCCCTTAAACCCTATTTCCTAAACCCTAAACCCTTAACCCCTAACCCCTTAAACCCTAATTCCAAACCCCTAACCAATTCAACACCCTAAACGCCTAAAAACCTAACCCATTTAAGTGTTTATTCCATTTAACCCCCAAAACCCTAACCCCTAACCCCTAAAATCCTTCACTGCTAAATCCCCTAACCCCCTAAACCTCTAAACCTATAACCCATTTAACCCCCTAAACCCTAAACCTCTAAACCGTTAACCCTTAACCCCTTAAACCCTAATTCCCAACCCCTAACCAATTCAACACCCTAAACCCCTAAAAACCTAACCCATTTAAGCCCATTAACCCCTAACTTCTAACCCCTAAAATTCTTAACTGCTAAATCCCCTAACCCCCTAAACCTCTAAACCAACGATAACCCATTTAACCCCGTAAACCCTAAACCTGTAACCCCTTAAACCCTAATTCCCAACCCATAACCCATTCAACCCCTTAAACACCTAAACCTCTAACCCATTAACCCTTGACCCCTTAAACACTAATTCCTAACCCCTAACCCATTTAACCCCCTAAACCCTAAACCTCTAAATGCTTAACCCCTAACCCATTTACCCCCACCAAACCTCTAAACCCCTAACCCATTTAACCCCTAAACGCTAAACCTCTAAACCCCTAACCCATTTAACCCCTAAACGCTAAACCTCTAAACCCTTAACCCCTACCCCTAACTCGTTAACCCCTAACCCATTTAAGCCCTGAAACCCCAAAAACCCTAACCCCTTAAACCCTAATTCCCAACCCCTAACCCTTGACCCCTTAAACCCTAATTCCTAACCCCTAAACCCTAATTCCTAACCCCTAAACCCTTAAACCCTAATTCCCAACCCCTAACCAATTCAACACCGTAAACCCCTAAAAACCTAACCCATTTAAGTGTGGATTCCATTTAACCCCCAAAACCCTAACCCCTAACCCTTGAAATCCTTCACTGCTAAATCCCCTAACCCCCTAAACCTCTAAACCTGTAACCCATTTAACCCCCTAAACCCTAAATCTCTAAACCCTTAACCCCTAACCCCTAAAACCCTAATTCCCAATGCCTAACCAATTAGACACCCTAAACCCCTAAAAGCCTAACCCATTTAACCCCATTAACCACTAAATTCTAACCCCTAAAATCCTTAACTGCTAAATCCCCTAACCCCCTAAACCTCTAAACCAACCCTAACCCATTTAAACCCCTAAACCCAAAACCTATAACCCCTTAAACCCTAATTCCCAACCCATAAACCATTCAACCCCTTAAACACCTACACCTCTAACCCCTTAACCCTTGACCCCTTAGACCCTAATTCCTAACCGGGCTAACCCATTTAACCCCCTAAACCCTAAACCTCTAATCCTTTAACCCCTAACCCATTTACCCCCACTAAACCTCTAAACCCCTAACCTATTTAACCCCTAAACCATAAACCTCTAAACCCTTAACCCATACCCCTAACCGATTTAAGCCCCTAAACCCCAAAACCCCTAACCACTTCAACACCCTAAACCCCTAAAAGCCTAACCCATTTAAGAGTGGCTCCATTTAACCCCCAAAACCCTAACCCCAAACCCCTAAAATCCTTCACTTCTAAATCCCCTAACCCCCTAAACCTCTAAACCTGTAACCCATATAACCCCCTAAAACCTAAACCTATAAACCCTTAACCCCTAACCCCTTAAACCTTAATTCCCAACCCATAACTCTTGACACCTTAAACCCTAATTCATAACCCCTAAACCCTTAACCCCCTAAACCCTAAACCTTTAAACCCTTAACCCATAACCCATTTACCCCCACTAAACCTCTAAACCCCTAACCCATTTAACCCCTAAACCCTAAGCCTCTAAACCCTTAACCCCTACCCCTAACCCGTTAATGCCTAACCCATTTAAGCCCCTAAACCCCAAAACCCCTAACCAATTCAACACCCTAAACCCCTAAAAACCTAACCCATTTAAGTATGGATTCCATTTAACCTCCAAAACCCTAGCCCCTAACCCCTAAAATCCCTCATTGCTAAATCCCCTAACCCCCTAAACCTTTAAACCTGTAACCCATTTAAGCCCCTAAACCCAAAAACCCCTAACCAATTCAACACCCTAAACCCCTAAAAACCTAACCCATTTAAGTGTGGATTCCATTTAACCCCCAAAACCCTAACCCCTAACCCCTAAAATCCTTCGCTGCTAAATCCTGTAACCCCCTAAACCTCTAAACCTATACCCCATTTAACCCCCTAAACCTCTAAACCTATACCCCATTTAACCCCCTAAACCCTAAACTTCTAAACCCTTAACCCCTAACCCCTTAAACCATAATTCCCAACCCATAACCCTTGACCCCTTAAACCCTAATTCCTAACCCCTAAACCCTTAACCCCCTAAACCCTAAACCTCTAAACCCTAAACCCCCAAACCATTTACCCCTACTAAACCTCTAAACCCCTAACCCATTTAACCCCTAAACCCTAAACCTCTAAACCCTTAACCCCTACCCCTAACCCATTAACCCTTAACCCATTTAAGCCCCTAAACCCCAGAACCCCTAACCCCTTAAACCCTAATTCCCAACCCATAACCCTTGACCCCTTAAACCCTAATTCCTTACCCCTCAACCCTTAACCCCTAGTTCCCAACCCCTAACCAATTCAACACCCTAAACCCCTAAAAACCTAACCCATTTAAGTGTGGATTCAATTTAACCCCCAAAACCCTAACCCCTAACCCCTAAAATCCTTCACTGCTAAATCCCCTAACCCCCTAAACCTCTAAACATGTAACCCATTTAACCCCCTAAACCCTAAACCTCTAAAACCTTAACCCCTAACCCCTTAAACCCTAATTCCCAACCCCTAACCAATTCAACACCCTAAACCCCTAAAAACCTAACCCATTTAAGTGTGGATTCCATTTAACCCCCAAAACCCTAACCCATAACCCTAAATCCTTCACTGCTAAATCCCCTAACCCCCTAAACCTCTAAACCTGTAACCCATTAACCTCTAATCCTGTAACCCCTCGGAAGGATTGTCTGTAAGTTCAGGACCTGGCTATTGAGCCGGCCATCCTTTTCCGTCTCAGAGCGGGTAAATCCATCCCTCCTTCAATAGAAAAAATTAGCTCTTCCCAGCTGGTTTGCTGCTGGGCGAGGCTGTAACTTACTATTAGCCGAATCAAGCAATGGTGGCTGACCACCATGTCTGCATGCTGTGCTTTTCTAATTCCACAAGCAATATCATGCAATAAAGAGTTTAAGAATGCAGGTAAATTGATAGTGCATTTTTGTTTTAGCACAGCTAACAGCTTAAGATGGCGAGGTCTTACCACGTCTTTTCTACCGTCGCATGTTATGTAAGCCTGCACGATCCTGGCTAATTCTGTCCATGGTTCGCCTAGCGACGCCGAGTGTACTCCTCTCCCTTTGACTATTAGCCTCTGTCCTTCATCTTGAAAGATTTGCATGGCCTCCCGAATTCTGATTTTCTTCTGAGTCCAGACAGTTCCTTGTGCGGGGATGCCGGATACTTCTGCAATTATCTCATCGGTCACCGCTATCTACCTTCCTCTGACTATGGAGGAACCTTCCTGCAGATTTAACAAGAATTCAGTAGCCACTGCTTCATGGGGTTGTTGCATTCTCATAAAGTATGTAATCCATCCCAGTTTGTCTAATATTTCCCGTGCAGCATCAGAGACAACCAACGTCTGAGGTTCGGTGCGAATTGGACGTCCTCCCATTTCTGTTCTTCGTTAATTGTTCTCAACACACGGTAACCTTAATGGAACAGCACAGCACAGTTCGCTAAAATTCATTATTTTCTGAAAATGCAAGGGTTTTAATTCATAAAAATCTATTGCAGAGATACAGGTGAAGAAATTTTGGGTATCTAATCTGCATGCAGATATTTCCGCCCCCCAAACGAATGAAAGGTCGACCTCGACCGTCGATTAAGGTGGCATGTGTGGAACAACAATAGGACGATAGTGAAAAAACAGGCGCAATCATGATAAAGTCAATCAAATTAAGTAATTACTGAAATCGATGTGTAAGATAAATCGGTAATAATGAGGGAATCGCGTTGTAATAATTCAAGTATGAGGTGAAGGGACAACAAAAGATTAATGTAATTGCACTATTTACCACATTAAAGTAATATGACCGATTAATAATATTTTCATGTGTGATGGTTCGGGGATAGAACTTAAGGAATTTTATGCATTTCGTTTGATATTCAATAAAAATTATAGGAAAGAGGGTTAAATAACTATTGATTTGTATAAGTATGACTTCAATACTATTAACAGAGCTCTGCTGCCCAAAGGTGTCCATAAAAAAAAATGCTCACAAATTCAAAATACAAACTTAAAACAATCGTTCAAAAAGTGATGTTCCTTTAAAAGGAACAACAAAGATAATCTGCGAAACTGCTGTTCCTTTTAAAAGGAACAGCAAGGAAATGCTCTGCAGACATGCTGTTCCATTTGAAAGGAACAGCAAAAACACTACGCGAAACTGTTGTTCCATTCGAAAGGAACAGCAAGGAAATGCTCTGTAGACATGTTGTTCCATTTGAAAGGAACAGCAAAAACACTGCGCGAAACTGCTGTTCCATTCGAAAGGAACGGTGGAAGTGCTGTTCCGTTAGAAAGGAACAACAACGCGAAAAAAACACAGAATTTTTATTATTTTTCATTTTTAAAGAAACTAAATTCAAACGAAATAAAGAAGTATTAACGAAACATCCATACCTAGGAAAATAAACTTCATTTCAATTTAATCTTGTGAAACTAAAGTGGAATATAGGAGGACCCATTCCAAGAAGGGCATCTCACTCAATTTTCAAATAATATTGTTCATTCTCTTACATCCATACCTAGGAAAATAGACTTCCTTTCAAGTTAATTGTGTGAAACTGAAGTGGAAGATAAAGTGACCCATTCCAAGAAGCTCATCTCACTTCAAAAATTTCTCGAGATTTCCAAGAATTTACAACGATATTAAGGTGCTATGCATTGTCTCCTTTATCACCTCATTGCATTTAGTCGATTGTTTTTTAAATTTAAATTTATTCATTAATTTCAAAAAAAAAATTATATAAATTATATATAGTTGTTTTTATTTTGATTTATGTTTTAGAATTTTATTTTATTTATATTAATATATCAATTAGTTTTATATAAAATATTTTTATTTTTTTATATAACATTGATATTACAAAATATTGTAACAAATTTTATTTAATTAAATATTCATGTATTTTTTATCATTAATAATAATAAAATAATTTAAAATAAAATTATAATTTTATTTTTTTTATCATTTTTTAATTTTAATAAAGTACTATTTAAATTATATATAGTACCAATTCTAAAAACTTAATAATTGTTGTGTTTTATTATAGGAATAAAACTCGAGTTGAAAAAACTCTAGGATGAGAGTTTTCAAAACTCTCATACGAGAGTTTTCAAAACTCTCATACGAGAGTTTTCAAAACTCTCATACGAGAGTTTTCAAAACTCTCATACGAGAGTTTTCAAAACTCTCTCTCTCGAGGGCTGTTGGTGCTCTCGGCTGGCTCCAATGCGGAGACTTAAACTTTGGTAAAGTTTGGCCATGCGTTTAAATTTAACTTTAGGTGGGTTAAACTCTCGGTCGAGAGTTTTATAAATTTCTCGTCCGAGACATTATCTCGGCCGAGAGTTTCTGGTCAACGAAAAACACAGAAAATTCTGCATTTTTCAGGAACCTGCAACTTTGGAGGAGAAGAACACCTACAAAAACAAAATTTTATATGTCGGACCAAGTATCATTAGATTCATCTCTGAATCTAGCTTCTGATGATATGAGATTTGCGGAGTTTCATTAAAAAATTCAATTTTTTCTTAATTTTTTACTAAACTGTGTCACTATGGAATTTCATTTTTCGAAAAATTGCACTGAATGAAAATTCAATAACTTTCTAATGAGGACACCAAAAAATTCAAAAAAATCATGCTGCACTTCCTCTCCCTGTCTACTTCAAAAGGGTACTCTCATTTTTCTTATTGACGGTCACATTGAAAATAAAATCAAAGGATTATAAAATGTACTGAAACATTAATGTTTTTTTTCTTCGCCCATTTCAAAAAATAATAAAAAATAGTGATTTAATCCGAAAATTACCGAAAAATAGTCTGTGCACTAGTGCAATATATGCAGATTATGATGCTATGGTTTTTTTCCAAAAAATGAATAACCTTCCCTAAAAAAAGTAAAGGATTATAAAGTGACTATTTATGTTTGCCTGAAAATTTCAAGTATATGCAGTTAGTAAACAAGAAATTTACCCCTCTATATGTCAATATTTTTTTTTTAAATATGGGTATGGAGGTAAGACAATTCTCTACAATTCTTGTTTTTATGTCAAAGCATAATTTGCAATAAAAATATGAGTTTAGTGGAGTTGAAGTTGAAAAACATAGAAAATTACAATTTTCAACGTCAAAAAAGGGCAAAAAGTGTTTCCCAACTTCACATTTTCACCCATGAGCCACCTTTAATTGAAGATCAAGGAGAACATGTTCAGATTCCTTCAATTGATGACTTTTCTCTTGAATACCTTGATGAACTATAACAAGACACCATTCTTGAGAGAAGAACAAGGTCTTTGAAATGAGGGAATGTGGAGTACCTTTGTGTGGCGCTGAAAGGCACAAATAAAAGCAAGAAAAAATGGATCGAGATTGGAAAGGTGAGGGAATTATACCCTCATCTTCTAAAAAAATGAAAGTAATCTTTTGGGGTCCAAAACCTTCCGCTAGGGAGGAGTGATCAGGTGCTCAAAATTATGCTAAAAATTAAAGTTATCAGAATGGTGTGGAACCTAAACAACTGCGTTGATCTCGTCATTTTGAATCCATCACAACTCATTTCATAGAAAACTGACACTTTATGTCCCCAAAAACACATTCTGTCTACTTTTCCAATCATGCGAATTTTTCCAAAAAAGGGATAGGTGACTGTGTATTTTGGGCTAGTGGCAGGCTTCCATCTAGCCCTTCTGGTTAGTTGAAAGGTATTATTTTTTAGGCCAATCTGGCCTTGCCATTTGGCCTCTTGTGATTGGCTCTGGCTTGGAAAATTTTTGATTAGTTGTTGAGGTGGCCAACCACATGCTACTACGTGGACCAACCAGAGGCCGCCATGTGGTAGAACAGGAGGCCACCAAATTTTTTTAAGGGTCAAACCACACCTTCATGGGATTCGATGATGTGATCTTGTAATGTTCCCAAATTTTCCGACAATAATTTGGAACATTAATTTTTGTTGATTTCACCTAGGAGGAGAATAAATGGGTAAGGAGACCCATTCATAATAAAAATATCAATAAAATCCCTCTATGTATGAAAGGGGATCATCATTGGAGCTGGTTTTCACACCCTCATGTGTGAACAGGGTTATTTTCAAGTGGAAAAGGTCAAGTTTGACCAAGTCAACAACGTTGGGCCAAGAGGTGGAGCACACTTAGAGAAGCAGTGCAGTATGAATGAGGAAAGGTTTATTTGGTGGAGGAAACCCTAAAATGAGTGGGACCCATGGAAAGGGACTTTCATTTGTTTAAAAGGAGGACAAGGCAATCATTGTTTCTCATGCTATGATTATTCATCTCATTGTCTATTCAGACAATTGTGCATTCTCTGGTGTTTAGCAAGAATTGCCAGAGGAATTCCTGTTTAGGATTCCTTCTCCTTCTTGAGAGGTCTCTTGAGGGATTTTTCTTCATTTTCCTCACATCCAAGCTTGAGGCCAACCATCCTCCATCAAGACAACGTTATTTCTGCAGCAGATTAATGTTGTGTTGCTGGGTGTTGCAGTGAGGGTTCACTACACCACCTTCATCAACTATTTTCAGAGGAGGAGTCTCTCTTTCCTTTGGGATATCAGTTTGGAGACATCCCAGATCTTATTGCAGACTTTGGCATCTAGGCCAACTCATTCCATAGCCCTACAGTGCAGTTCCATCCAATGACTGCATTATTTTGAGAGGAGAATTTGCAGTGGGGCTCTTGCAGAGTATTGGAGGGAGAGATATTTGGTGAAAGGATCAACCTTTCACTTGAAAGATCCATTGGAGGAGGCACATTCAGTTTGAGCATCAAATTCAGCCATCTCCATCTAGTTCTATTTCTGAGTTGCTGTAGCTACCCAGCAACTCCGACATTTCTTTGAAATTTCCATTTTGTATGTTTTGCAACCAATCCTTTTAGGGATTGTGTATTATTGTTTCCAGGGGTTGAGATCTTGCTCCCCATATTGTATTTGAGCCACATATTGACATATTTTTGTATTGACACTATTATGTAGCAGTTTTCCTTAATGGACTGTGTTGTCATAGCTTGAGAATGAATAGGTAGCAGTGGATTTCTTATGTTTCGTGTACTTGTCTCTTGAGGTTGAGCATTTCCTATCTTGTGCATCATTCCTCAGGATCTTGTATGTATTTGTTGCTGCTATTATTTAATGAGAGGGCTATGATTTTATCTTACATTTATATGAGATGAGTGTTGTTTATGCACCATTATTGTGCTTGCTTATTGTTGGAGCTACAACTTTAGAATATCTTGAGATATTCTCATTGTTGTAGCAATTTCCTGAAAAAGGAATATTACAGTGGTATCAAAGCATGATCTCTGGCCCAGCCAGTGGATCTCAACCATCATGCTATCAAGGAGAGAGAAGATGAAGACTCCAGTATATGGAGAGAAAAGGGAAGAGAAGCTTACCCAACTTCTTCCAAGATCTCTACTGAGCATTCATGAAGAATTTGAGAAGATAAGGAGGGAGATTTGTACAAAATTTCCAAGAGGGTTTGAAACCAAGTCAAAATATATATTTTCTTGTAGGGGATGTGAGCATGCAGCTACACCCTATGATATATAGCGTAGTCACATGGCCAGTTTTTCCATGAGAGAAGAAGAAGAAGAAGAAATGCCGAAGAGAGGAACTCTTAGAGGTTTCTTGCATGAATATGAATTTCAAACTCAGAAGTTTAGAGATCATATTACTTTTCCGGAGTTTTGCAAGATCATGGTGAGGAGGAGAAATTAGCATAATGTGGATAAATTTCTTCTATTTATCTTTGATGGTTCCCCTACTTCTTCAACCAGGGCTTGGATAGAAGAGCTAGACACCTTTTTGCAGTAGCATCAGATTTCCAAAGATGAAGCCATCAGAGTAGTAGCGTTGCACTTTGGAGGTAAAGTCTATGCATGGTGGTTATTTGAGTCATTTACTTTGAAAAATGAAAATACCTCTTCCTATGCAATGTTCATTAGAACTTTGATGAGGAGATTTGGTAGAAGGAATTTTGAAATGCATGTAGAGGAAACAAACACATTCAAAAAAACAAAACCCTTGCATGTAATGAAGAAAACCATAGACTCAAAATCACTGCAGAAAGCTATGAAGGAGGTTGATATCTTGCATGATGCCTTATTGGAGGCAAGTTCTTCATTTTTGGCACAAGGAGGCAAAGAGATCCTTTTTCCAAAAGAGGATCCAATCATCAGAGAGTTTCCCACTCATATTAAGGAAGCTGAGGGCAACAGTGCTGTCATTTCTAGAGTTAACCTAGTACCTCATGCAGAGGAAGGAGGAGCTCTTGCTCCAACTGGAGGGATTATTGCATCTTTGCAAGGGAGTCCCCAAGATATCTTACATGGAGGTCCAAGCACAATCAATGAGCAACATGATTGTGCAGCATGGTAGCTGGAAGGAGAAGGAAGGGAGGAAGAGCATCATCCTGTGATGAGAGGCCCACACCCTTCTCTATTTTAGAGAGATAGTGCAAAGAGGAGGAAGAATGTATTGTTATTTGAGAGAAAAGGCAAGGGTGCCCAACCATATATACAGTCCACTCTTGACATTGATGTCTCACTACATAGAGGCATTCCACCAGGGAGGCCACCAGATCTATCATTGATGAGAGACATTTTATCTTTGGATTCACCGCTCTTGGATTTTTGAGAGGTGAATAGTTTGGAGGAGAACTTTGCCATGGGGGATGTCAAAGTAGTAGACAACAGTAGGAGGAGAGCTTCACATGCCAGATCACCAGTGCTATCTTTGAGGAGGATTGATCCTTACTGGAGATCTCAGCTCTTAGTTGAGTACTCCAAGGATCTTGATGCATGCATAACTCTTGATGACCCGGAGAGAGATGATAGATACATTGTGGATGATATGGTCATCTATTCACATGACAAAGTCTTCTTGACTAGAGATTCTAGCCTCAAGGAGAAGTCGTTGCATGCAACACTGGAGGACTTATTTTCCATGCATTTTTATGCATATCTTGCCTTGGTAGAGGAGTTCATTTGGGAGGGCATCCAGTAGGACATACATCAGCATATGGAGAGATGCATAGCCTAGATGATGATGGAGAAGATGTCACAGCCACCTTCCTACTCATTGGGAGTAAGGGAGAAATTTCAGTTGAGCCATTCCAGCTCAAGCCTTCAAGTACATAATGGAGGATGTACAAATTTACTTCATGTTTTGTACTTCTTGTATTTTTATAAGCAGCATATTGTACCAAGGAGGATCATTACTTATTGCATATTGTATAATGATGTACTTGGAGCCATTTTTAGCTTTGATATTGGCTACCTCATTGGTGGTTTGTGGGAGAGGCCACATGATTTTTGGTGTGCACCATTGACACCCTTTTGTACTTTCATGTTTATATCTTATGAGATGATTGTGGCAGCAAGAAAGTGGTCAGGAGAGCACTTGTTATTGTTTGATTTGATGTAGGCAAAGGTTGCACTGCGCTGGTTCCATGGGAGGGACCTTAATCCACTTTGTGGTTGTCATTTGCCAGCTTTTTCTTATTGTACTATGCTTCCATGTATTGTTGATATGTTTATGTTCATGAGGAGCTTTTATTGGAGAGTGGGCTTGATATTGAGGATGCCCATTGGGAGCATGATTCTCCTCACTATACATGTTGTACATTTCAGGAGGAACCATGGGCCAACCATGAATTCCACATTATATTTATGTACTTCTTGTGGGGGGAACCACTTGAAGAACTTGAGGAGGCATTCCATAGATCATGAGGAGATGAAGGAGTTAGCATAGTCAACTCTTTTCCCTTTGAGGATGAGGGAAGACTCATCTATGAGCCACTCCATTGATATGAGAAAAACATATGGTAAGAGTATTGTTGGATTGCATAGAAATTTTTCTATATATATGCAGCTCTTAACCATATATATGCAGGGATTTTCTCGAGGGAAGGATACTCTTCCTTATAGATTTGGTGGCCTACAAAAGGCCATTCTGGGTGATCACTCCCTAAGTGAATATGGGGAGGATATTTCTCATGAAGAATGTACTCACATTGCACATTACATCCTTCATTTTCTCCATATTTGTGAAGAGACTGGGGCAGCAAGAAAATGGTGGGGAGGCCACCCATCATTCTATTTCCTATGACAGTGGAGAGTCAAACTGCATTGGCTACATTTGAGGGACCATTGTCCTTCTCCTTTACCATCGTCATTTATTCTCCTTATGGTTCCCTTGATTGATATTGTTGGAGCTTTTATTTGGAGCATGATTAGAGGAGAGACACATTGGGTGGATGTGTCCTTGGAGGGAGAAAACTCCCACACACTTTGCACTACATGTTCTAAAGGGAGCATGGGAGATGGTATGGCCACTACAGCAGCTCATTTGTTTCATTATGAGATGAGCCATATGTGGAATGAGATTCCATATGATGATGACATCCAACTCATCATATATGGAGAGACTTGGGCCAACATGATTTGCAGCATTGGAGAAGAGGTCCTTGGGGATCTAGTCTTCATGTTGCCACTTGAGGGAAAGTATTTTGTAGCCCAGGATCAAAAATTTCTCTACACTCATCATGAGTGGAGGGAAGGACAACATGGGGTAGGCTAAATTTTCTACCATGAGCAAATTTTCATCCCACCTACATTGCCGGAGCTAGAGGTGGAAGACAGTTTCCAGGAGTTTCTTAATTGGGAGGCAACTCATTTTACATGGATGATTGCTTGGGAGATGGAGGATCCACATGAGGAAGATGTTCCTCAAAAAAATTTAGACTCAATGCCTTGAGGAGAGGCTATCCAATTTTTTCCTTGCAGTTTCTTGGGGACAAGAAACATTTGGGAGGGGAGGACTGTAATGTTCCCAAATTTTTCGACAATAATTTGGAACATTAATTTTTGTTGATTTCACCTAGGAGGAGAGAAATGGGTAAGGAGACCCATTCATAATAAAAATATCAATAAAATCCCTCTATGTATGAAAGTGGATCATCATTGGAGCTGGTTTTCACACCCTCATGTGTGAACAGGGTTATTTGCAAGTGGACAAGGTCAAGTTTGACCAAGTCAACAACACTGGGCCAAGAGGTGGAGCACACTTAGAGAAGCAGCACAGTATGAATGAGGAAAGGGTTATTTGGTGGAGGAAACCCTAAAAGGAGTGGGACCCATGGAGAAGGGATTTCATTTGTTTAAAAGGAGGACAAGGCAACCATTGTTTCTCATGCTATGATTATTCATCTCATTGTCTATTCAGACAATTGTGCATTCTCTGTTGTTTAGCAAGAATTTCCGGAGGAATTCCTGTTTAGGTTTCCTTCTCCTTCTTGAGAGGTCTCTTGAGGGATTTTTCTTCATTTTCCTCACATCCAGGCTTGAGGCCAAGAATCCTCCATCAAGACAACGTTATTTCTGCAACAGATTAATGTTGTGTTGTTGGGTGTTGTATTGACGGTTCACTACACCACATTCATCATCTATTTTCAGAGAAGGAGTCTCTCTTTCCTTTGGGATATCAGTTTGGAGGTATCCCAAAGCTTATTGTAGACTTTGGAATCTAGGCCAACTCATTCCATTGCCCTACAACGTAGTTCCATCCAGTGACTGCGTTATTTTGAGAGGAGAATTTGCAGTGGGGCTCTTGTAGAGTATTGAAGGGAGAGAGCTTTGGTGAAGGGATCAGCCTTTCACTTGAAAGATGCATTGGAGGAGGCACATTTATTTTGAGCATTAGATTCAGCCATCTCCATCCAGTTCTATTTTTGAGTTGCTGCAGCTACCCAACAACTCCGACATTTCTGTGAAATTGCATTTTGTATGTTTTGCAGCCAATCCTTTTAGGGATTGTGCATTATTGTTTCCAGGGGTTGAGATCTTGCTCCCCATAATGTATTTGAGCCACATATTGAAATATTTGTGTATCGACACTATTATGCAGCAGTTTCCCTTCATGGACTATGATGTCATAGCTTGAGCATGCATAGGTAGCAATGGATTTCTTATGTTTCATGTAATTTTCTCTTGAGGTTGAGCATTGCCTATCTTGTGTAGCATTTCCTCAAGATCTTGTATGTATTTGTTGCTGCTATTATTTAATGAGATGGCTATGATTTTCTCTTACATTTATATGAGTTGAGTGTTGCTATTGCACCATTATTGTGCTTGCTTATTGCTGGAGCTCCAACTTTAGAATATCTTGAGATATTCTCATTGTTGTAGCAATTTCCGAAAAAAGGAATGTTACAGATCTCCTTTGTAACAGTGTCAAGCATTACCAATGCACTATCATTGCACCTTATTAAATCTATGGTCAAAAACTTATGTTATGATGTATGTGGTGGAGATATGGGGGTAGGGGCCAGGTCTTAGCCCCGACTCCCCCAAATAGGACATGAAATGACCATACGCCGGATTCAAGGGGCATGATGGAGGCCATGCCTAACTGTCGTCGGTTATTGAACTATCTGGTAATTTTTTATATTAAAAAAAATCATTCTTAATGCACCAACCATATGGTTTAAATTTCATATTTTAGGTGCCATTATGTATTTAAACAATACGAAAAATTCACCTAGAATTGCAGGAAATTGTCACTCTCTTGGCTGAAAATGGGGTGAATTTATAGGACTGGTCTAGATTTTGGGGAAATTTTGGTGTGGTTAGCAAGAAATTGTGGGAGGCTCATAAATTCTCTAGCTTTTTACGAATTTTAGATTAGAAAGAGGCAATACAGGAATTTTTTGGCATTCTAAAGCTAATGGAACAAGTTTTAGAGCCATTTGAGCATTGTAAATGTATGTAATCACCATTTTGAGCATAGTGAAAGAGGGCCAAGCCATTGCATGTTGGACAAAGGAGACATAGCCTAGGAGGGGTGAACTCCATCATCTGTTTTTTTTGTTATTATTATGGTGCATTTGCCTAGTTTTTTTGTACATTTCAAAGTTTATTTACATGCTTCATGTGTTTAAAATTTAACATAAAAGCTCTCAAAAACTCAATTTAAACACTTGCAATTTGCAAACCCTCAAGCACAAATTTATTAAGATCTCATATAGATCATCTTGAATTCTTTACATGTATTTCATTTCAAAAGTGTTGATTTTGTTGGTCCCCCGTGTTTTGACAGTTTGGGAAATCAAAAGACAAGGCAACATCAGAACCAATCTTTAGAGTTCCAGGATCTAGTCCTCCTGTTCTCAGAGAGGGATCTCTCAAATGTTTGATCGCAGAGGTTTATCTTGTGTGCTTTGAGTATTATTTTAGACTAGTTATTAAGTGCAAATGTTTGTTTGGTTGGGTTGAGTTGATACAGCAGAATATGAAAGGTCTAGGAAAGATAGACAGAAAGAGGAAATATCCAGTTCATTGGGCAATGGAGTCAAAATAAGATCATGAAAAAATCTTCAAGGGATATGGGATATCAAAGGGAAAATCTAACTTGGCCACAAGATCCTTTGTTTTGGAATGAGATGGACATTAATGATTTGGAAAGAGAAATTTAATTCTCAACAAAGGGAACTTGAGAAACACAACTTAAAAATAAAGAGATATTTGATAGATAGGGCTAACCATAAATTCTACAAACATTCTTTAAGCAAATAATGACTTCAAGACAACTTTTAAAATGAAATCTAAGATTCGGGGAACTCCCTATTTCCTCAAAGATTTTATTTTAAAGGACTTAGAAAACATAAAAGATTCACTGATAGTTGCATTTATAGAAGAGGGAACACCTAAATAACATCTATGCTTACAACTATAACGACCTTCAAAACCACTGTTCAAGCAGGGGCAAAGGGTAAGATCAAAACCGACCTCTTTGATTAACTTAAGACAATGGTACTTCAAAGGGAGACTTCAATAACAGCTTTCAAGTGATGGCAGACAAGAAGGGAGAACCATAAATCATGCTGAAACCGACTATTTGAGCTATCAAGGAAATAAACAAGCATGAAGACTAAAGAGAAGGTTTAAAGCCTCTAAAATACTTCAGCAGAAGAAAACATAAAACAGTGAAGGGTGAACAGGTCTAAGGTGCTTCTAGGAGTCATTTCTTAGCCTAAAACTTTTAGCCTACTGTAGTAA
Source organism: Pinus albicaulis (assembly GCA_034641835.2). Taxonomy (NCBI): domain Eukaryota; kingdom Viridiplantae; phylum Streptophyta; class Pinopsida; order Pinales; family Pinaceae; genus Pinus; species Pinus albicaulis. Next base: position 305,135,039 of record CM076580.1, on the reverse strand, counting down.
GAGATTATGAAACATAATGAAAACAGGAGAAAACATTAAACAGTTAGAATACTTCACCAACAACCAAGCTCATGAATCCAATGATAGAGCCTTCTCAGGAACAGGCATGCAACAGCATCATCAAGACATCCAAGACTTCAATTTGTTTTCAACCTACGTACCATGTATTTATTTCCCCCCCCAAAGAGTTTCAGACATGTACTTGTGATCAACAACCAAAAACTTCTACCTTGCGTGTATACTTATAGGAATATGAGGAGGTGAGATTTTAACAAAATATCTCAAGGACAATTAATGCAGAGTGAAGACTTCTCGGCCCTTTGAGAGGCCCGAGGGAGAAATTTATAGGTGGATCACTACATTAACTGTTTCACAATAAATATCAAAGCTCGGTGGAAGCTTTGTTTGAATTTGAGGCTCTGTGTATGTTTTGGAGTAACTCTGCAGATATTTATGCATTGGTTTCCTTGCAGAAATAACTTCTCAAGGCACGTCGTAGGTGTATTTCTTCGAGCAATAACTTCGGCCTCTGTTCTGAATGGTTTGAGGCGACAGGTGGCTCTTTGTAGTAGCTGAGGAATCAATTCGCCTCATTTGAAGCGGTGGAAACCTCTCTGTCAGCGAAACGCTTATGATTTTCTTAAATAGTGTCTTAATTCGGGGAATTAGGTTTTTATAAGCATTCTTAGCCATAATCCCTCAAATCTGTCTTCAATCTTCTGCCCTTCCGCGCTCTGTTCTTTAAAACTTATACTCTTTTAAAATCGCGTTAAAACGCAGTGTCTTGTCAATGTGCAGAGCCGCACCGGGCCTTTCATGGTATCGACACCCATGGAACGTCGATCAAATGCCAAAAGGGAACTCTGCAAATGGTTCTTTCCATAGGCCGAAGGCATGGGAATCGTCATTCCCAACTCCTGATTTTCTTCAATAAACGACGTGAGACCCTCTTTAAACCCGTACAAAACATAAAATAAATAAAATCCCGTGTTTTTAGGTTTTAAAATCGTTTCTAGGAGCAAGGGAGGAGCGTACCGTGGGATAAAAATATCTAATGGTGGAGATATGCACAAAATAGGAAAATGAGAGCGGGGAGAAGAAATAAGGCAGGGTGGTTTTGGACCGTCTATCCCTCGGGACACGGTGGACTCATTCGCATCTAATCGGGAGAATCGCAACGAGGGGGAAAAAAGGGCGTCGCATTGGAAAACGCCGATGCGATTGCGCGATCGGCAGACCAGGCGACAAGCGATGACCGGCGCACCCGAGGACCGCATCAACGGTGGGAAACGAATCAGCGGGTTTTGAAACGGCGGTAAGACTTGTGATCGGAGGGAATAAGGATCGTTGGATCGGCGGGAAATGGACAGATAGGATTAAATCGGAGCCATCGCAATCGGGGAGCGCTGAAAAGGGGATGCGATTTAAAACTTGCAATTAGAAACTTACGATTGAGCGATGGCCGTTGATCTGAGGACCAGATCAACGGCGGGGAATGAATCGGAGGGATCGCAATCAGAGGTGGCAGGTAGGAGCATGCCATTGAGTTTTTGCGATTGTGATGGAGCGATTAGCACAGGGCCATTGGATCGGCGGGATAGATCAACGGTCAGGATAAGGTCGGAGGATTGCAATCGGAGATCGGAGGGAAGGACTTGCGATCAATCGCATCGCAATAATTTGCGATGGACTAATCGAAGGGTGCACATAACAAGTTGCGATTGTGATCGGGCGGGGTGCTGCAATTGGCGCTCTACCGTCAGATCACCGCGGAAGATCAATGGTGCGGAACCCATCGCAAGACTTAACGTGATAAGACGATCGCATCGGGGATTTTCAATATTTACAAAGGATTTGTGCACCTGCCCGACTTCCGATTGCGATTAGTGCTTGGGACTTAAGCGCTTGGTCCTGGGGGAAGGGCATGTGGGGGAAGTGGTTTAGGACTTAGCTGAAGGGGATTAGGTCCAAAAACTTGTTTTTTATGAAAATTTTCAAGGTTTTAAATGGATTTGGGGGTTTCAGCTTAGCTTAAAAATAGTTTTAAACCATGTCAGGAGGATTTTTCATGAATGGAAGGGGAAACTTATGAAAAGTAGAGGAATAATATGGAGAAAAAGGGGGAGAAAATGAAGGTTAGCTATGAGTGGGAGAAAGGGAAAAGATGATGGTTTCTTCGGCAGTTTATTACATGAAATCAACAGAATTAAGAGGAACAGTAATGAGGATTTTGGATAGAGGCATGAGGCCTACAAGGAGTCTTCAAGAGCCAACAATTTTTAGTGATAAAATTTGTTCCTTGGAGGCTCAAAAAAGGTCTTAGCCATCTTTTGGTATAACAAAATATTATAGGTGGCTAACAGTGGCTCCACTTGGGGATGGTGCCTTCTTGAAGGCATCAAGAACTTCAGACTTGCATTCTCTGGGAGGCTGATCTGTGCCTGATCCATTGGGCTGCCCTTCTTTTGCTGGATGATCTTGTTTGAAAACATATTTAGCAGCCATGAAAACAATGGTCCTTCATCAACAAGCTTTCTACCTACCCAATCCTACAGATCTAACATTTTTTCTTCTTAGAGTGCACTTGGATTGGCAAACTCTCTTACAACATTTTATTCTTTTGAAAGCATAAAAAATAATCTAATTCTACTCCTTATTTCTCCCTGAGCTCAGATTAAACAGTTGAGCTTAGATATTTCTCTACCTAATCTATTGTCTGTTGGGATTTAGCTGTCCAACAGAATTTCATTCTCTAAATTCTATAACAGAAATTTAAAAATAGTCAAGTCAAGATTGAGCTCTTTGACTTGCTATGATCTATGGCATAAGAACAAGCTGCACATAGATTATTATTTTGCAGAAATTTAACATCAAAAATTGAAGGCTTAAGATCTGAAAGCTTCTTATTATTGCCTTCTCTCTTCTTTTCATAGCTCTGATTTTTCTTTTTTCTGTGAGCTATCTTTGCCTTTCTTCTGGTTCAAGTTTTGAGCGGATTAGAACCAGGTCTTCATATCTCTAGACTCAATAAAAAACAATTTTGAGTCATCTCTCTTTGGAAAGCTTTGGTTCAGATTTTGAGTTTGTTTGAACCTTAATTTCTATCCTAATCTATCTACTGATAAGCCAAGATTAAACAGTTTGGCAAATCAAATTCCCTACCCTACCAGCAGACAATTGAAAAGCTAGCTAGTCAAGATTAAATTGTTTGACTAACTAGAAGTCTATTTTCAGGGGTGGCATTTGAGCTTGCACACTTTCAGATTTATTTCTCTTTTTGGTATGGGGCTGTACCTTTATTGTTTTGTCAATCTGCCCTCTTTTCTTTCTTTTCTTTGTTTTTGTACTTTTGAATTTTTTATTTTTCTTCAACGTAGAAAAACATCAACTACATACATGCCCAGAAGTGAGCTTTATTGACATTCCTATCTAACCTATTCTAAACATGGAGTATTTACATATTCATATGATACAAAAGTGCCAATGCAGCGAGCTGAGTAATGTCAAGAAGAAGTAGTAACTCTGGCTGCTTGTCAGAGGTATCCATAGAACATATTGAAGGTTAACCTTCAATGTCAAGGCTATCACATAAGGTGACAGATTTTCATGTCTTTGGCTCTTGCAAAGGGTCAATTCTTGAGGAACTGAGCCAATGAGGGCCTCCATGTATTCTGCCATAGGATCAACAAAATCATGATGTAAAATTTTTCCTTCAAAGCCTACCATGATTGATAGGCTGTCTGCATCCCGGGCAACTTCAATCACTGCATTTGCAGTGAGGCCTTTGTAATTACACTCCTCCTCTTCCTGATTAGGAGTATTTGGCATATGGGCATCAATCAGGAAAACTTCTTATTCATCTGGATCAAGGCCGAGACGCCTGCGGGGAAGAAGATCTCGCTCATCTTCAATGCAGCCTGAGCTAGAGGGCTCATTATATTCGACAGTGTTGTCCTCTAGTAGCGCAGGCTGGTTCTGCTAGAACTCTGTGAAAAAATTAACATACTCTTGAGTGGGGGCTTCTTTGATTATCTCAATCTCTTTGGGAGAAGGCTCTGGATATTCGTTCCGCTCAGGACTTTCCTCATCTCTTTCCTCCTCGTCCTCTGCGCTGAAAAGCTGTTGGCTTCTGTCCGCTTGGCAAGTATAACTGATGTTTGGATACAAAATAGAGAGAAGATTCAGTGAATCTTCGTCTACTATCATGCTTTCAACGCCTTCTCCATCAGTATCATAGATAGCCTGCATTGACTCATTGTTTTCTTGAAGTTGATGGTCGTCATCTTCCTCCCATGAATCTTTTGAAGATGTCCCTGCAAGCTCAGTTTCCCTTTGGAAAAAATCATCATCAGACAGATCAACATCGGAGAAATCAAAATTACAAGCATCGTCGCCCATCCAGTCTTCAGGACTCTCAGCGAGTCTTTCTTTAACATAATCTGCAAGTTCATTTTCTGTTTCATGCTCTGGTCCATCATGCATGCTTGGCATGCGACTTCTGTCTCGCAGAGATCTGATTTGTCTTTCTTGAGGACAAGGAGCAGGTCTTTCCCAATCATCATTTCTGGTTTCGACCTCATATTCTTCCTCTTTTACACTCAGCAAGGATTTGGCAGTCTCTATCAGTATTTCCAGCATGTTCTCTAAAGATATCTGCGCTATTTGCTCTGTCCAGTCCTTCCTTGCTGCTTTTAGTCTTTCCTCCCTGCACTTTATGTTGTACTCGACAGTGATGGCTATATCCTGCATTTCCTCCAGGCTCGAAGGTTCTCTTTCCCTTATATGGAATTCCACCTCTGGGTCAAAAGAACTTGGATAGTGCAACAGAGCCCATCCCAAAGGTGGTTTTATATCTGAAGGTATTGCATCATATACCTTATTGAACCTGGCTGAAAAATTCTGCACTGTCTCTCCTGGCTGCCTTCTCAAATTTTGATACTCCTTTAGGATGAGGAGAGCGTTTTTCGGGGCCGCCCATCTATCAAGGAAAGCTCGAGAAAACTGATGAAAGCTGAAAATGCTTGCTTCTGGAAGGCCTTTGAGCCAACTCTTAACATTTCCTTGTAATGACAAAGAAAACATCCTAATGCACACATCATCTTCTTCTATTTCATATAGCTCAAGTAAATCCTCAAGATTTTGAACATGTTCTTCAGCAGTGGATCCTTTATTCTCTCCATCAAAATGAGGCAGCCGATTTATAAGCTCTGTAGGAAGGGGTTGGAAGAAAATAGGTAAAACCAGCGGCTTGTATCTTTCTATGACCTTTGTAGGAGTGGGGGATGTAACAATGGGCTCATGGCTGCTTGAAGCTTCTTGAAGAGTGGGAGATACAACATGAGCTTCTTGTTCCACCAGTTTCTTCACAGAAGTACAGGTCTGCTCACGGTCTGCAGACTGAGGCTCGAGGTTTTTCCCAAATTCAGTGTGGGTTTCATCTTTGTACACTTGATTAGGCTTAAAGTAAGACAGAACATAGTGATAGACAAAAACAATGAATCCTTTAAACCAAATCCAACCAGTATGTTCTACCCTTCTATGAGGTCTGGCCATCTTTCAGGTTCTTCCTCGAGTGGAGTCTTCGAGGATTATGGAGTGTGGAGTCACCAGGTGGATGTATATGAAAATTTTGAAGTAGGATGTTGTCCACCATCAGCAATGTGAACGCCAATCTAACCAGAGATTCTGGGTCTATGAGTGCCTAAGAATGTTTGAGGTGAAATGCACTCAAGATTCCCCAGTGGAGTCGCCAAGTGGAAGTTTTTAGCTCCTACGGAGGTAAAAGGTTTTATGGTCCACTACCAATGTTTATTATGAAGCCAAACTTGGAATGTTTTTTGGGTTTTTCTGAGTTATTTTGGTTTTATAGGTTAAGAGAGTGTTCTAAGCCTGATTTTACACTTAGCTAAGGTGCTCAAACAAACAGAGTTGCTCTTATGGCTTGGTAACTGGTTCCTTCTAGGTTTGGTAAGACTTTTCAAGAATCCTAAGGGTTTCTTAGTTTGTCACTGATTCAATCAAGTCCTATCATGATTGCCATTTGTCAGGCAGTGCTTGGAGAAAGTTACTTATGTTAAACAGGACCTAACAGTTTAAAGAAAGGTTTTGAAACCTCTAATTCTCAGCATGTCCCACCGTGATCGCCATTATGTTGGTCCCCTGTGTTTTGACAGTTTGGAAAATCAAAAGACAAGGCAACATCAGAACCAATCTTTAGAGTTCCAGGATCTAGTCCTCCTGTTCTCAGAGAGGGATCTCTCAAATGTTTGATCGCAAAGGTTTATCTTGTGTGCTTTGAGTATGATTTTAGACTAGTTATTAAGTGCAAATGTTTGTTTGGTTGGGTTGAGTTGATACAGCAGAATATGAAAGGTCTAGGAAAGATAGACAGAAAGAGGAAATATCCAGTTCATTGGGCAATGGAGTCAAAATAAGATCATGACAAACTCTTCAAGGGATATGGGATATCAAAGGGCAAATCTAACTTGGCCACAGGATCCTTTGTTTTAGAATGAGATGGACATTAATGATTTGGAAAGAGAAATTTAATTCTCAACAAAGGGAACTTGAGAAACATAACTTAACAATAAAGAGATATTTGATAGACAGGGCTAACCATAAATTCTACAAACATTCTTTAAGAAAATAATGACTTCAAGACAACTTTTAAAATGAAATCTAAGATTCGGGGAACTCCCTATTTCCTCAAAGATTTTATTTTAAAGGACTTAGAAAACATAAAAGATTCACTGATAGCTGCATTCATAGAAGAGGGAACACCTAAATAACATCTATGCTTGCAACTATAAAGACCTTAAAAACAACTGTTCAAGCAGGGGCAAAGGGCAAGATCAAAACCGACCTCTTTGATTAACTTAAGACAATGGTAATTCTAAGGGAGACTTCAATAACAGCTTTCAAGTGATGGCAGACAAGCAGGGTGAACCATAAATCATGCTGAAACCGACTATTTGAGCTATCAAGGAAATAAACGAGCATGAAGACTAAAGAGAAGGTTTAAAGCCTCTAAAATACTTCAGCAGAAGAAAACATAAAACAGTGAAGGGTGAACAGGTCTAAGGTGCTTCCAGGAGTCATTTCTTAGCCTAAAACTTTCAACCTATTGTAGTAAGATATTATGAAACATAATGAAAACAGGAGAAAACATCAAACAGTTAGAATACTTCACCAACAACCAAGCTCATGAATCCAAGGATAGAGCCTTCTCAGGAACGGGCATGCAACAGCATCATCAAGACATCCAAGACTTCAATTTGTTCTTTAACTTCAACAGACTATGTATTTATTTCAAAGAGTTTTAGTATTACAGCTTGTGATCAACAACAACCAAAAACTTCTCATCTTATGCAGAAGTACTTTATAGGAATATGAGGAGGTGAGATTTTAACAAAATATCTCAAGGACAATTAATGCAGAGTGAAGACCTCTCGGCCCTTTGAGAGGCTCGAGGGAGAAATTTATAGGTGGATCACTACATTAACTGTTTCACAATAAATATCAAAGCTTGGTGGAAGCTTTGTTTGACTATGAGGCTCTGTGTATGTTTTGGAGTAACTCTGCAGATATTTATGCATTGGTTTCCTTGCAGAAATAACTTCTTGGCAATGCTGGAGGCAGATATTTCTTCGAGCAATAACTTCAGCCTTTGTTTTGAATGGTTTGAGGCGACAGGTGGCTCTTTGTAGTAGCTGAGGAATCAATTCGCCTCAGTTGAAGCGGTGGAAACCTTTCTGTCAGCGAAACACTTATGATTTTCTTAAATAGTGTCTTAATTCGGGGAATTAGGTTTTTATAAGCATTCTTAGCCATAATCCCCCAAATCTATCTTCAATCTTTTGTCCTTCCGTGCTCTGTTCTTTAAAACTTATACTCTTTTAAAATCGAGTTAAAGCGCAATGTCTTGTCAATGTGCAGAGTCGCACTAGACCTTTCATGGTATCGACGCCCATGGAACGTCGATCAAATGCCAAAAGGGAACTCTGCAAATGATTCTTTCCATAGGTCGAAGGCATGGGAATCGTCATTCCCAACTCCCAGCTTTTCTTCAATAAACGACGGAGACCCTTTAAAACCTACACAAAACATAAAATAAATAAAGAAATCCTGCGTTTTTAGGTTTTAAACTGCTTCAGATGGCGGGGGAGGAGCGTAGCCGTCGGATAAAAATATCTAACGGTGGAGATCGGCGCAGAACAGGCAAAGGAGAGCGGGGAGAAGAAATAAGGCGGGGTGGTTTTGGACCGTCCGATCTAGACACGGGGACGGTCCAGATCTAATCGGAGAATCGCAATCAGAGGGGGAAAACAAAGGGCGCGATTGGAAAATGCCGATGCGATTGCGCGATCGGGGAGATTTGTGCGATTAAGCGATGACCGTTGATTTGAGGATCAGATCAATGGTGGGAAACGAATCAGTGGGTTTTCAAACGGCGGTAAGACTTGTGATCGGAGGGAATAAGGACCGTTGGATCAGTGGGAAATGGACGGACAAGATTAAATCAGAGCCATCGGAATCGGGGAGCGCTAAAAAGGGAATGTGATTTAAAACTTGCGATTAGAAACTTACGATTGAGCTCTGGCCGTTGATCTGAGGACCAGATCAACGGCAGGGAATGAATCGGAGGGATCGCAATCGGAGGTGGCAGGTAGGACCATGCGATTGAGTTTTTGCGATTGTGATGGAGCGATTAGTGCAGGGTCGTTGGATCGGTGGGACAGATCAACGGTCAGGATAAGGTCGGAGGATCGCAATCGGAGATCGGAGGGAAGGACTTGCGATCAATCGCATCGCAATCATTTGCGATGGACCGATCGGAGGGTGCACATAACAAGTTGCGATTGCGTTCGGGCGGGGTGCTGCGATTGGCGCTCTACCGTCAGATCACCGCGGAAGATCAACGGTGCGGAACCCATCGCAAGACTTAACGTGATAAGACGATCGCATCGGGGATTTTCAATATTTACAAAGGATTTGTGCACCTGCCCGACTTCCGATTGCGATTAGCGCTTGGGACTTAAGCGCTTGGTCCTGGGGGAAGGGCATGTGGGGGAAGTGGTTTAGGACTTAGCTGAAGGGGCTTAGGTCCAAAAACTTGTTTTTTATGAAAATTTTCAAGGTTTTAAATGGATTTGGGGGTTTCAGCTTAGCTTAAAAATAGTTTTAAACCATGTCAGAAGGATTTTTCATGAATGGAAGGGGAAACTTATGAAAATTAGAGGAATAATATGGAGAAAAAGGTGGAGAAAATGAAGGTTAGCTATGAGTGGGAGAAAGGGAAAAGATGATGGTTTCTTCGGCAGTTTCTTACATGAAATCAGCAGAATTAAGAGGAACAGTAATGAGGATTTTGGACAGAGGCATGAGGCCTACAAGGAGTCTTCAAGAGCCAACAATTTTTAGTGATAAAATTTGTTCCTTGGAGGCTCAAAAAAGGTCTTAGCCACCTTTTGGTATAACAAAATATTATAGGTGGCTAACAGATTCCCTACAAAATTTAGACATTGGAGTTTGATGTAGGAATGTGTTTATCTGTTAGGTCCCTATATTACTAGTATAGTCCCTTATTGTTGTTAGTGTAACCCCTTTATTGTTATTGTTGTACCCTTGTAACCCCAATATTGTTATTATTGTGCCCTTACATTATTAGTGTTCATTCAGCTAGGATTATATTGTGATCACATGGACTCCTATATATAGAAGGAGGTTTTATCATTTGTATCATCCAAGATTTGTTCATTTATGTAATGTATTGGAGGTTTACCCCTTGAAGTGGCTAATTTCTAAGGTGTTGATCTCCATTTTATTCCATTTTTGGAGCTGGTTTCATAGCATTTGGTATCAGAGCTTTGGATTCTAGTGTTTCGCTGCTCCAAATAGGTCATCGTGGAAATTTTGCTATAACTTATTGTATACGAAGGTTTAGAAGCTGAAATTTTTAAAGAGAGAAGCCGATATTCCGAGGAACGTCGTTTAAAAATTTTAGATCTTGGTTCACAATATTTCACAGATATGATCTATGGAAGTTAGAGTTTTTTCATGCTCCTGAATTTCACCTAAAACTGGTCATCGTGGAAGTTTTCCTATAAAGTTTTTTCTACTAAGGTTCAGAAGCTGAAATTTTTACAGAGCGAAGCTGAAATCCTGAGGAAATTCATGTAACAATTTTAGATCTTGGTTCACAATATTGTCGGAGATATGATTTGTGGAAGTTAGGGTTTTTTCAGGCTCCCAAATTTCATCTCAAAGAGGTGACCATGGGAAACTCACCATAACTCTCTCTCTGAGCATCGAATTAGAATTTTTATAAAATTTGGCCATAAGTACATAGAATATAGTTTACTTTTTATAAATTTCATAGTTGAAGGAGGAAAAAATGACACGTGGCATGTCATAAAATTTCTCTGTACTAAACTAATCCATAATTAGGTCATTCTGGGAGATTGGGCATAACTTTTCCTTGAAGAGTCCAAATCAAGTGAGACCTTTGGCATTTGAAAGAAGCTTCAGAGGGATACTATAGGGACGAATTTTGGATATTGAAGATCCATAATTACTGTTGGGTTATAAAGGTGATTGTTTAAAGGTAACCTTAATGCTCTTCATTAATTATCAACCCAGGGAAAGTCTTGTTATTTCAAGAGTGTAGGCACAATATTTGCAAGTGACATTGGAGGTTAATTGCACTAAATTATCATAAGGAAGAATTTCTAATTCTCAAGGTTCAATCAAACCAACTTGGGAGTGAATTATTAAATGCTTCTGACTCTTCAAGGGAGCTAACTCTGTTCTAAGCCTATGAAGAAATAACTACTTAAGACTGAAAAGAATAAACTGCAATTGAATAGCACGCTTTGATGAATTGAACAACAATAATTTATTCTATGTTTTGCAATGGAATTCTCTTTTAATCAAATAATAACATCCTTCTGAATTAAACATCAATAAAATTCTCACAATAATGATGGAAAGATCAACCGTCAACTACATGTAGAATTGAACAGCAATTGTATTGTAGCTAATCTAACAATTGTAAAAGCATTGAATTTAGATAAAAGAACAGGAATGGTAAACTAATATAGTAAAAAGGAAGATATAACATTTCATGATCGCAATTAACTAATTGAATGTTGTATTATGAAACGCAATGGATAACTTGAAACATAGCTTCTGTAAATAAACGTAAAGCACAAAAGTAGCAGAAGAACCCCCAGGGCTGGGCCCAAAGCCACTAGAAGCCTACTGCTAAGGAATAATCAGAATTTGTATATTCCAAAAATGCCAAATTATTCATTAATCCATCGAGCAATCCATTATTAAAAAACTTGACAATTCTATTCGAGTACGTTTATTATAGAAATATTAAATTACAGGAAATATTTTTCTTATTCATTCTTCAACCTTTTATAGCTTAAAGGCGAATTCACGAGTAGTAACATACCTGTCTCATTATGGGACCCTGCCACTTCGTGGCTATCAATTGAGTACACCAAGCATGGCCATACATTTCCATCTTCCGCTGATTCGTAAGAGACGATATGATTCCATCTGCCTCCCTTGTCTACTGTCTTTCGGTCATCCGGTCAACAGTTTGTCTGTTTTGCTTCCCTATCAATAAAGGTGGTGATAAATCAATTTTTACGTTATCAAACACTTCCTTTATCACTAAACCATTCTGCCTCACTTTTTAATTATTTTCCTTTACTTTATTTCTAATATGAAGGGAAAATATATAAAAGTGTATGACAAATCATGGTGACAATGGGGGTGAAACATACCTTTTTCTTGGCCCAACATACTCCCCTACTTACCTTATTACAGGTCCTCATGTAAACAAATGGTTGAGGTGCAGATGGGTTAAGGAATATGTAGGGTATACCTTTTCTTTGTAAATTATGAAGCCATGCCTCTGTTTGATCTTTGCAACTGCTGCGTTGGTGTGCCCCTTTGGTAACACAAAATTGTGATGATAGTATTTCGGGGGGAACCAGATGAGGGGACACATGTATCTGCATCCTATCCATGTAGGGCCCATGTTCAAAATTAGGTTTTTTTACAAAAGGAACCTGGAGGCAGCAGCTTTGAAGTTCCGGTAACCAAATGACTCTCTAATCTTCAAACTATTTGTAGAGGCTAGCCATCTCTGTTTGTTTGCTGCTAATGCTTCTTCCTAAATGTCTTGGAAGTATGCCCAGCCATTCTGCACAATATCTATGTGAATCGGTCCCAATTTTGATATCACTCCCTTCCACTACATGAATTTCTTATGTTGGGTAAACAGGTACAGGGGTTTAGTAGGTTCCCCTCTAACCCATAGGTCTAGGCCATGCTCTCTTTTCTTAAAAGTGTTGTAGGCCTTAGCCCACTGAGTTTGGTTTTTAGAAAAATATAGGAAGGCCTGGAAATGAACGTCCCCTATGAAGGGGTTGGGATTACTATCCCTGTCCTCCTCTAGAAATAAATTGTTTAAATATAATTCACACAAAAAATGTTGGACCTCCTCATCCTACTCATTGAAACACTGGAAAAATTCCTCAATGGTTTTAAAAGTGGTGGGATTCCCTGCCCTGACAGCCTTGACTTTCAACAATAAATATCGTTCCACTAAGAATAGAGCATATTTAGTGGTTGGTGCCCTGCAAGTTAATACATCTAAGTAAAGAAAGAAAACCATACTGGTTTTCTCTTTAGCTTGTTCCACTTGCTCGTGTGATTTCTTTAATTTTGTCCTTTCTTCCATGAGTTGAGAAAATGTTTCATCCTCAGTTGCAAAAAGGTCTTTAAACCGCTTCAGTAGTGCTTAATGTTCATGTAAGGGAACTACTTCCTTTCTACAATGGGCCAATTCGTGTTGGACTTGAATTAATTCGTTGTGAAACTTTTGATTGGAAACTTTTTCTACTAGGGGAGTGTTGGCAGGTATCACTTATGTTTGAGTCCCCTTATCTTCTATAAGTTACAGATTAGTCTACACAGAGGCTTCGACAGTGAGTACCAACTCCGTTTTTACTGAGGCTTCAGACTTATTCATTAACTCAGTTTGTACAACAGCTTTAGTGATATCTATTAAATTGTTCTGTACAGAGGCTTTAGCTTTGTCCATTAGGTCGACCGATACATAAATTTCATAAGTCTCTACCATTTGGGAAACAAAATCTATTTGGGTTCCCATGGTAGCCAATTTCTTCTCAGGCTTCTAAGCCTTATTTGCTTCTTTCAACTGTTTCCTCAGATATTTTATCATTTTCTCAACCTCTTGCACTTTCTACTCATTTTCATGAACTTAATCTCAGCTGATTTTTCTTTTGGCATAATTTTGGCAGGAGAAGGAGGAGCAATAGCTTCAGTTTCATAAATGGTTGTGCCAGTTCTAAGGTTATCAACAATAGTTTTTTCTTCAGGCATCCAAGAGTTTATTTCAACATTAACGTCCTGGCTGGGTGAAATATCATTTCCTTCAGGCATTAGGAGGATTGTTTCAATGTTTGTATCTTGTTATAATAGAAAAGTGTCTCCTGACTATCTTCCAGATTCAGCTATTCCTTCTGCTCGGTCTTCCCTACTCATTCATTCATTATCAGAGGGGGGTAAAACCCTCGAAGCCTGAAATTCATCCTGGTGAGATAATATTTCAGTGTGGTTAGAGTTGCTGGTAGTGGCAGACTTGTTCAATAGGTTCCCCTACCCCTCAGATTGTTCAGATGGGCTCCCACATTAACAAGATGCTCTCATTTTCTCAAGAACTTGAGCCATTTCTTCTTCATAGTCTTGCAGGGATATATTTTGAGGGATTGAAGGTGGTGTATGGGATGGTCCTGCCTCATATGGAAATTTAGAGGTGTCTTGCCATAATTGTATCCCTTCAGACTGTCTTCGTTTCCCTGGTTCCATGGTCGACACATGGGTCCTTTTCCCTCTTTCTTTCTTGGGTATGGTTATTCTGGGGAGTTCAATCTCTGTTCTGATAGGGTTTTCCTCAGAGGCAGGCAAGGCAGGATTAACAAAGTTGTCCCAAGTTATCTAGTGTTTGTATAGCTCATCAATGATGATCAATTTAATCAGGCCATGGTTGCTGACAACTGCTAGGTGGTTTTTGGCTTTTCCAATTTGAACAACAATATTGTGCAATACAAAATTTAGAAAAAAAAGGCAAGTTAACTAAAATTTTTCGATTGAGAACAACTAAGATTTTAAGTTGGGGAGACTTTACCACATCTTGGCATCCATCACATGTGATTTACCTTTGTATGAACATTTCCAATTCTTTCCAAGGCTGATGTAAAGATGCAGGGTTAATCCCCTTTCCTTTTTATTCTAATGGTTCGATTGGGTCCTGGTATACTGAGATTGCTTCCTGTAGGAGAACATGTTTTTAAGTCCATCTTTCTCCTTTTGTTGGTAGTCAAAATGTAGGTTTTAACCCTGTACATAAATTATCTGCAAATGAATCTTAAAGACAAAAAATAAATAGTAGCGAGAGAATAAAACATAAAACATATAAACACAAAGATACTCCCCTGGATCCCAAATCGGGACGACCAGCTTCATTTTTCATTATATTCCTTTTAGTGTTACAACACACACACACACACACACACACACACACATATATATATATATATGCCGAAGCATACATAAACCCCAATCCATTAACCCTGGATTAGAACATAATTGTAGTTCCATTGATCGGATCTACAAAATACCAGGGGCCGAAAACCATCGTACCCCAAAACCATTTGCAAACCCATGCACAAAACCATGGGCGGATCTACCCACCGGAAAATAAGGACCAAAAAAAAATTTCCGAGAAAGAATATAACACATACCCAACATTCTCCCACTTGTTGTTTTCTTTCCGCAGGGGGCCATAGGAGAGCTTAGTCATTAACCTAGTTCTGCAACACCCATTGTTTCTCTACACCAAGATAACTTTTGAGTGCTTACAGACTTCATCAATGCATCTGAAACATTCTTTAGAGTGTCCACCTTTACCAGAAACACCCTTTTAGCCTCAACCATATCTCTCACAAAGTGATATTGAACATCAATGTGCTTTGTCTTTGAATGATAAGCAGGGTTCTTAGCCAAGAAAATTGCACTTTGGCTATCACAATCTATCCGTATAGCTTGCTGCACCGACCCCATACTTGAACACAATCTATGCAACCAAACTGCTTCCTTGCTTGCATGAGTGGCTGTTATGTATTCAACCTCTGTAGTTGAAAGAGCCACTACAGAGTGTCTTTTACTCATCCAACTGACTGCACCTCCAAATAGGCTAAACACATACCCACTTGTAGATCTTCTTTGGTCCAGATCTCCAGCCCAGTCTCTATCAACAAAACCACAAATGTCCAACACTCTTTCCAATACTAGTCTTCCCTGGTAGCACAAGCCATAATCACTAGTGCCACATAAATATCTGAAAACCCGCTTCACTACTGTCCAATGCTCCTTCCATGGGTTTGACATAAACCTGCTCAATACTCCCACTGCATGTGCAATTTCTGGTCTAGTATAGACCATTCTATACATCAGGCTACCCACTACACATGCATATGGAACACGGGACATATCCTCCTCTCCTTCTTGTGTCTTTATACACTGTTCAACAGACAACTCTGTACCTATAGGAATCAGAACATTCACCAGTTTACTATCCTGCATATTGAACCTCTGCAATATAGTCTCGACATACTTTCCTCTGTTTTAACCAGAGATTCCTCTTTTCCCAATCTCTCTTAATTTCCATGCCCAAAATACAGTTTGCAGCACCAAGATCCTTCATGTCGAATTTGGAGAACAATTGGGTCTTCAAATATTGGATAATTTATTTGTCATTTCCAATCAACAACATATCATCCACATACAAGACCAAATAAATGACACAGTCACCAATTAATTTAAAATAAACACAGTGATCCTCCTTGCTTCTGGTGAAGCCAAGTCCCCATATGTAGGTATCAAATTTCTGATACCACATCCTTGGTGACTGTTTTAACCCATATAGAGACTTCTTTAACCTACATACTAGTTCTTTCTTCCCCTTCACCATAAAGCCTTGAGGTTGTTTCATGTAGATCTCCTCTTCCAGATCCCTGTGAAGAAATGTTGTCTTCACATCCATTTGTTCTACCTCAAAATCAAATGCAGCAGTGACAGATAAAATTAATCTAATAAAAGTAACTTTGGAAACAAGAGAAAAAATATCACCAAAATCAATTCCCGACACCTGGGAATAACCTTTTGCTACCAGCTGAGCTTTGTATTTCTCCACCTTGCCTTCTACATTCATCTTCTTCTTAAACACCCATTTGCTCTCGATGGGCTTCCTTCCAGCTGTCAACTCCACTAGATCCCATGCCTCTTTTTTATGCAAGGATGCCATTTCATCAACCATGGCCTCCTTCCAAAGTTTTCCATCCTTTGAATCTACTACCTCCCTGATAGTTCTGGGATCATCATTAGTTATAGTTAAAGCAAAATTTGAACAGAAATTAGATGGACTATACCTTTCTGGTTGTCTTATTTCCCGAGCTGACCTTCTCACAGCTGGAGTTTGTGGCTCTTCCTCTTTTGAGTCTTCTTCTGTTGTAGAGTCTGATTCATCCTCCTTTAGCTCAAACTCTATCTTCTCAAGTTCCTTTCGTAGGAATTCATGTTTAACAATATCTTTCACCTCTCTAAACACCACATCTCGGTGGTACACAACCTTCCTTATTTTTGGGTTCCAAATCTTGTAACCCTTTAAACCATCCTTATACCCAATCAAGATGCACCTTTCATATTTATTATCCAACTTTCTCCTTTTCTCCTTTGGAACATGTACATATGCATCACATCAAAATACCCATAGATGTGAAAGAGAGGGTTTCTTACCATTCCATACCTCATGTGGAGTCTTATCCTCCAACGCTGATGAAGGTGATCTGTTAACCAAGTAACATGCAGTCTCCACTACCTCAACAGATAATTATTGTCCTAACCTGGTACCACTGAGCATGCTTCTTTCCTTTTCCATCAATGTTCTGTTCATTCTTTCTGCAACTTCGTTTTGCTAAGGTGTGTATGGAGTATTCTTTTTCCATGCTATACCACACTTCTTACAAAACTCTTCAAATTCCTTCTTGCAGAACTCCCCACCATTATCTGTCCTCAGCACCTCTATCTTCTTCTCTGTCTGGTTTTCCACCAGAGCCTTAAATTATTTAAATCTGTCAAAGACTTTAGATTTCTTCCTCAAGAAATATATCCATGTATTCCTTGAGAATTCATCTATGAATGAAACATCGTACACAGACTTACCCAGTGATGGAACCAACACAGGTCCAAACACATCACTGTGCACAAGCTCTACTATCTTGTTCGCCCTCTTAGCACTAGAAGGAAAACTCACCCGATTCTACTTCCCATATACACAATGTTCACAGAAATTTAAATCTAGAGAGCTATTAGACATACCTTCTACCATACCATTTCCATGCAGTATCCGAAGGCCCTTCTCTCCAATATGTCCAAGCCTTTGATGCCATAGCATGGTCTTTTCTCCAGAGACCACTAGGCTTTCCACACCACTTTCGAGAACCACAGAACTGTTGCACCCAACAATAATAGTGTTTCCCTAAAGCTTGTACAGAGTTCCAATCTGAAATCTTTACATTAATACCAGTGCTCCCCGAACCATCTTACAAGCATATTTCTCAAACACTGTTTTTACACCTGCATCATCCATCTTGCTTATAGAAATCAGATTTCTTGCCAATGCATGGATGTGTAGAACACCAGGAAGTGTTCTAATCCTTCCACATTGCAGCTTTAGCTTGACTTTTCCACATACGACGATTCTGGCCTTCCTATCATCACCTAAGAAGACATCACCGCCATCATATTTCTCATATTTGTAGAACCACTCCTTATGAGGAGTGAAGTGAAAGGATGCACCTGAGTTAATCAACCATGACTCATGATCTACATGTGTATTTGAAGAAGAAGCAAAATACACATCCCCACCTTCATCCGAGGTGGTTTTTGATTCTGTAGAAGGAGCATCATCAGATCCCTTTCCTTTATCAGGAGCTTTAGATTTGTAGTCCTTTTTGTAGTGCCCTTCCTTTCCGCATTTCCAACACACCGTTACAAAATTTCCAGGAGATTTATATCTCCCTCTAGATTTATATCTCCCACTCGAAACCTTATTCTTGTTTCTATTCTGGGACCTTCCTTATACAGATAAGGCATCTCCATTATGACCCTCCATATTTCTCCATCTCATTTCCTCCGACAGTAAGGCTGAGACAATGTCATCAAAATTCAAGGTAGTTGTATTGCTACCTATTGCAATAACCAGACTGTCCCAAGAATTTGGTAGAAAACACAACAAACTGATGCACTTATCTTCATCTGATATTTTAATATCAACAAATGACAACTGACTTACCATAGTATTGAAGGCATTCAGATGCTCTATCACCGAGTCTCCATACTTCATCCTCAGGTTATACATCTTTTTCCGCAGGAACAATTTATTCACCAGAGACTTAGATTGGTACAAAGTCCCTAGCTTGTCCCACAAGGTCTTTGCCATAGCTTCCCCGAATACATTCAAAAATACTGAATATGAGACACACAATCGTATTGTGCTCTTTGCCTTCCGATCCAGATTCTTCCAGTATTCATTTGACATTGTCGTTGGTTTAGTACCTGGATCTACCGCAATCCACTGATCTTTATCCACCAGCAGATCCTCCATCTTGAGCTTCCACAACTCAAAACACTGACCATTAAATTTCTCGATCTCTATATTCCCTCTGCTCGCCATCTTCTTTCACTGCAAGAATCGATCCCGCATATCTCCTACTGAACAGGGTCTACCTCAGGCCCGATAAAAAAATCCCCTCAGCAGCAAAGGTGTCCCCTTGAAGCCGGAAGTGCTCTGATACCAAATGTAGGTTTTAATCCTATATAGAAATTATCTGCAAACGAATCTTAAAGATAGAAAATAAACAGCAGCGAGAACATAAAACATATAACAGATAAACACAGAGATATTCCCCTGGATTCCAAATCGGGACGACCAACTTGATTTTTCATTATATTCCTTTTAGTGTTACAACACATATATATACATGCCGAAGCATACATAAACCCCAATCCATTAACCCTGGATTAGAACATAACCGTAGTTCCCTTGACCAGATCTACAAAATACCAAGGGTTGAAAACCATCGTACCCCAAAACCATGTGCAAACCCATGCACAAAACCATGGGCGGATCCGCCCACCAGAAAATAAGGACCAAAATATTTCTCCAGGGTGTTGCCCCGGACTTCAACAGGGGAGGCTACCAGCCCCCCTGTGACCCCCCCGACATTGCGCCCAGTGCAACGTATAGGGGGGCCTATCACCCCCCCTGTGACCCCCCCGCACGTGATTATTCATGGAAATAATATAACACATACCCAACACCGAATACCTCAGCGATGATATCCTCAACGACTAGTATAATCCTTCCTCTGAGTATGGTATGTCCCTCCCGCAGATTTTGTAGGAATTCAACTGCTATCTCTGTGCTAAATTCTTGTAGTATGTGTAGATATGGAAACCAGCCAACTTGCTAGAGAATGGTGCAAGCTTCTTCTGAGATTTGGAAGGTTGTGGGTTCATTTCAGAGAGAATTCCCTCCCATGGATAATGTGTTACCTAAACTAATTTCTCCTTCTATCTGCATTTCTTCTAGCCCTGTTGGTTAAAACAAAGCACTGCATGCGAGAAAAAAATGCAACCTCATATCATAAATGCAATGATATTTTAGTCCCATGAGTGTACCCGAAGGAAGTTGTGTGGGGAATTCACATGATTATTCATTATGGATATTTTCACCCCCTCCCTGGGGAGAAGGGCGTCCATGTCCTTAATTACAAAAGAGAGATTGCATCAATCATGAATGCATTCGAGGCATGGTTTAGAAATCAATAATCACAAATTTGTGAGAGAAGGGTGTCCATGCCTTGGAGTTCAAGAAAAGAGGAAAAATTGCAACAATTATGAATGCATGTGAGGCAAAGGTCAGAAATCCATAATCATCAGAACTGTACATCAGGTGGAAATGACCGAAGAAGAGGATAAAAGCGGGATAGAAATTATTATGACAGGATGTCCTATTTTGACGGTGTAGCATGACGGAAGCGTGACAGTGATAGATTATTATTGGTTTTTCCATCCCTTAATTCAAACATGAAAATACAATTCATTCATTCATAGATAATTATGCGGGTAGATAGTGATAACACTTATTCAAGTAGTGTGTTTATCTTGGGAATGGATTAACAGGAAATAAGGCATATATAAAAGTAATTGGCTATTATTAGAAAAAATAATTCCATACCACAATCAGAGCTGTTGCTGCCAGCAGACATTCATAGCCTCGACAGGGTTGTTATTTTAACTCGGAAATGAGCCAGAATCCTCTATGTAAAAGTAGACATTTTGCTTATTTTATAGAGAGATCATTGTGCTGGTGTTGTGGCCAGATAATCAAAGTTCCACTCACTGGGGTTGTAACAGAGTGATCAAGCTGGCTCGTGATGAGACCTCCTGTCCTTCAAGTAGTTTGAGCTATTGAGAAGGTCACTACTCTAGTGTGTTGGCCATTGTGGGAATGTCACCTGTTAAACCCTTATGATCATGGTAGGTTGGCTCATGATGAGACCCCCTATTCTCTATTAAAAATATGCATATAGACAAAATATTTTTTGAAAAATAGGAATTTTTGTTCGTTTTATGGAGAGACGATTGTGCTGGTGTTGTGACTGGATGGTCACAGTGCCACTCACTGGGATTGTAACAGAGTGATCAGGACAACTCGTGATGAGACCTCTTATCCTTCAAGCAGTTTGAGCTATTGAGAAGTTCATTACCCTAGTGTGTTGGCCATTGTGGGCATGTCATCTCTTAAACCCTTATGATCATGGTAGGCTAGCTCGTGATGATACCCCCTATTCTCTCTTAAAAATTTGCATATAAACATAATATTTTCTTGTTTTTTATACATGAAGGGAGGCTCATCAACTCCTTAAGAGTTAGGGATGGTGTGAGAAGTAAAAATAATGCCAATACAATTAATATTCTTTGTTCCAATATCCCTATGTCAAGGAGAGTTACTACTTGAGAGTGTAGAAAGATATACCAACATAAGAACATGAAAATGAATTATGTGATAGTATGAATAGGAGATGTCTATCCCTTCATTGCATAGATAAACAATGCCAGCTTCTGGAGTAGATATTTCCATCAAAGTTTGATAGGATCACCATATTATTAGTATCACTACTTTTCTCCTCTTAAAGGTGCCAATTCCCTTCCAAAAATGTCTTTTATGGAAAGATTGTGTAAAGAGGAGTGGATATTCAAAAAGGGATCATCTAAAAAAGGAAGAAGGAAAAACATGCCTAGAGAGAAAAAAATAAACAAAAATCAGTTGTTCCATTCGATTGAACAACAAATGTTTGATTGGATTGAACAACAAAAACACACAAAGCACAGTTGTTCAATTGAATTGAATAACAGTTGTTCAATTGGATTGAACAAGAACCGTTCAAAGGTTTGAAAAACAAAAATAAACACAGAAAAATACAGTTGTTCAATTGAATTAAACAACAATTGTTCAATTTGATTCAACAACAACTGTTCAATTGGATTGAATAGCAACCATTCAAAGGTTTGAACAACAAAAATAAACACACAAAAAAACAACCGTTCAATTGAATTAAATAGCAGCTATTCAATTTGGTTGAACAAAAGTCGTTCAATTGGATTGAACAACAGTCATTCAAAGGTTTGAACAAAAAAAATCAACACATGAAAGAATGACCGTTTAATTGAATTGAACAACAGTTGTTCAATTCGATTGAACAAAAGGCGTTCAATTGGATTGAATAATAGTTGTTCAAAATTTAACAAAAATAAACACATGAAATAAAGGATAAAGGGAAAGAATGCAGTTGTGGAATGTACAAAAATGAGAAAAACTATAAATTGCAGGGGGCATATATACAATATTTACGAGAGGAAATAACAAATGTTCATGAACTTAAAGCTGTGGGGCCATCGCCCCCTGCAACTAAAATTTGGATGGTGGGATCGTCATGAACCTGCTAGCAGAAAGACTCCTTTGTAAGTGGTTTGTGATAGAGGCCCACTCGGTTTCCGTTGACTCGGATGGTGGAACCATATCTGTCTATGGTAGTCAAGGTAATGGTACCATTGTTGTGTACTTCCTGGATTTCGTATGGGCCGAGCCACCTTGTTTGTAATTTACTCGGAAAGTATTGGAATCTGGAGTCATAGAGAAGTGCCCAATCTCCTTTCTGGAATGTCTTCCTTTTTATGAGGTTTTCATGCCACTTCGCTCATTGTTGTTGAACAATTGCAGTTCACTGTAGAGCAAGTAGTCCTGTTTCATCCAATTCATTTATTTGCTAGAGTCTTTATTTCGAATTCGATAGGAAAAATTGGTTCTGTTCCAAATACCAGATGGTATGGAGAATATCCGGTGGTGTTTTTCCATGTTGTGCGGTAAGCCCACAAAGCCTCTGGTAGTCTAGTAGCCCAATCCCAGCAGTGCGTTGAGACTGTTTTAGTGAGCATTGCCTCATGGAATTTGTTGGTGCTTTTGACCTGCCTGTTTTCCTGCGGGTGGTAGGGAGAGGTGACTCTATGGATGACATGGTGGTTATTCAGAGTGGCCGTAATTTTATTCCCCACAAACTATGCCCCTCCATTAGTTATCACTTCCCAAGGTAACCCATATCGCACAAATATCTAAAAAAGAAAATTGATCACAGATTCTTCTGTAGCTCTTGATAAAGTCATTGTTTCAACCCACTTCATCACATAATCTGTGGCAACCAGTATGTAGGTCTTTCAATTTTATGGTGCGTTGAATGGTCCAACGAAGTCCAGTGCCCACCATTTGAAAGGTTCCAATACTAGCTATGGTTGTAATGGAATTTTTTCAGCTTGGCCCGGGCAACCCATTCTTTGGAAACTATGGTGGGCCTGGACATTTTTCTTCGCATCTTTAAAATTGTAGGCCAATAATAGCCCATTTTCAATACTTTGTGCCCCATCCTGCGATCTGCAAAATGGTCATCGCATGGCTCATCATGACAGGCCCTTAGGATGTCATAAATATCGTCTTCTCGGATGCATCTGTGTATATTCATATCAGGTCCTGTATGAAAACGGTATCCACTGATCCAGGAGAATCTAGCACTATGTTAGACAATCAGCTTCCGTTCCTTTGATTTCAAGTGTCTTGGAAGCTTTCCTACTGCTAGATAATTCGCTACATCTATGTATCATGGTGTTTTTACTACTATAACGAACAAATGCTCATTTGGGAACTGATCATCCACTACTATTGAGTCATCTGACTTTGGAACCCTTGATAGGAAATCTACAACTACGTTCTCCTTCCATGGGCGGTCATTGATAGTTATGTCAAACTCCTATAAAATAAACAACCAATGAGTCACTCTTCCATTTGTAATAGGTTTATTGGATAAATATCTAATAGAAGAGTGATCGGTATACAGGAATACTTGATAGCCAATTATATAATGTCTAAATTTATTAATAGCATAAATGATAGCCAAGAACTCATTTTCGGTCACTGTATAGTTTAATTCGGCATGAGTTAGACTCTTGCTGATGTAGTAAATAGCATAAGGATTTTTATCTTTTTCTTGACCGACAACTGCCCCTATCGCTGTGTTGGATGCATCTAAGGAAATGTTAAAGGGAAACTCCCAATTGGGGCCACGTAATATTGGTGCAATCGAGACCAGTTTTTTTAATATGAAAAAAAAGTGTCACATTTATCAGACCAATGGAAATCAACATTTCTAGTTAATGCATACAAGAGCACAACAATTCATGAGAAATTATTTATAAACCTGTAGTAGTACCCTACATACCCAAGAAAATTACGTACCTCTTTCAGAGTACAAGGTGTGGCTAATAAAAGGATTACCTCTATCTTTGTCGGATCTACCTGTATTCCAACTGCAGAGATGTAGTGCCCTAGGATTACTCCTTCAGTCATCATCATGTGAAATTTCACGTTGCTCAAACACAACCTGGTAGCAATACATTATTCCAACACTTTTTCTAGTGTTTCCAGTGCTTGATCAAAATCATCTCCATATGGGGTAAAGGTTTCCATGTAGATTTCGAGTCCATGTAGATTTTGAGTCCTTCATTTATTGAATCAGAAAAAAATGCTGAGTATGGCTCTTTGAAATGTTGTTGGGACATTGCATAACCCAAATGGAAATACCCTATAGGAAAATGTATCCCATGGATAGGTAAAGGTCATTTTATCCTGGTCTTCAGGGGCTATCTAGATGTGATTGTAGCCACTGAACACATCAAGGAAGGAGAAGAACCACTTTCATGCCAATGTATCAAGGACCTAATCAATGAACGGGAGGGGGAAGTGGTATTTCTGTGTTTATTTGTTCAATTCTCTGTAATCCACACATATTTTCAATTTCCCATTCTTCTTAGGAATGAATTCTAAATGAGAGACCCATTTTCTATCTGAAATGGGATAGATGAAGTTTACATCGAGCAGCTTTTTCAATTCATATTTTGCAATGTCTTTTAGATGCAAATTTAATCTCCATTGGGGCCGTCGAATAGGTTAAGCATCCTTGTTAGTATAAATATGACGTGTACATAGATGAGGATCTATACGCTTCATTTCTGGGTGGTCCCAGGAAAATGCTCCCTTATATTTCTGTAAAACCTTAATGAGATTTTGCTGTTGGTTACTATCCAGACGATCATTGATATTTAAAACCTTTCCTGGCTCAATTTCAATTGGTATTCCATTGCGAACAATAGTCGTGGGTATGTGCTGATTATCAATGTCTGGCAAGGGGTCTTCCTGTGATTCATTATCAAGAACTGCCTTTAACATTTGGCATTTTAAATTTTTAGAAGTAGGTGGATGATTCATGAATTTATTGATTACATCATCTTCAGTTTGATATTTGAATTCGATTCCATCAAATATATTCAGTGGTGAACGAATGTTTTTTTAACAGTATGTATGTGGTTTTTTGTGAATATTTAGAGTGGGAAGAGTGGGTTTGGCAGGTGGGTATATGATAATAATTTTTATGGCATCACCTCTAGCAATTTTCATGTTGCCTTGCCAGAAGCCTATGTAATGTTGTGTAACCAACTCCAAAAAGAGAAGAAAAGAGATATCAACGCCTTAGAAATAAGCCACTTCGAGGGGGCAACCTCCAATACATTACATGAATGAACAATTCTTGGATGATTCAATTTACAAAACCTCCTTTCTATATATAGGAGTCCATGGGGCCATAATGTAACCCTAGTGGGCCACAATGTAATCCTAGCCGACCTAACAATAATAATTTAAGGGCACAATAATAACAAAATGGGGGTTACAAGGGTACAATAATAACAATAAGGGGTTTACACTAACAATAATAAGGGGTTATACTAGTGATATAGGGACCTAACATGCCCCTCTCCTTCAAAAAAGTGTTGTCCTCAACACTTGAGTAGCTCCGGGTGCTTCTGTATAAAATTCTCATCCTCCCATGTAGAATCTTCAGTGGGTAAGTTCTTCCACTCGATGAGATACTCTGAAATTGATCGATTCCGTAGCTATCAAGTTCTTGTTTCCATGACCGCTTCAGGTTCCAATATGATTTTTCCTTCCTCATCAAGTTCTGGAAATATTGTTTGAACTGGAAGATTCTCACCCATAACCTTCTTTAAGCATGAAACATGGAAAACTGGATGTACTCGCGAAGAAGCAGGAAGCTCCAATTTGTATGCCATAGTACCAATCTTTTGCAACACCTTGTAAGGACCATAGTACTTTGGCGATAATTTATTATCCTTCTTAGCTTGCTTGAGGGACATTTGTTTGTATGGTTGTAGCCGTAAAATACCCAATCTCCTACATCAAAACTTCTCTCGCTGCGATGTTGATCTGCCTGTTGTTTCATTCGATTTTGTGCCAAATTCAGGTTATCCTTTAAGAGTTGGAGAACTTCTTGTTGATGTTCGATGTGATCTTCCACTGCTTGAACCTTCGAATTTTCTCTTAAAGATGATGTGATGGATGGTGGATGATATCCATAAAGTGCCATAAATGGGGTCATTTTTGTTGCAGTATGGAAGGAAGTGTTATACCACCATTCAGCGAGAGGTAACCACTTGACCCATTAGTTTTGTTTATCAGATACAAAACAACGAACATATCCTTCCAAAATTTATTTACTATCTCAGTTTGACCATCAGATTGAGCATGATAAGATGAGCTATGAGCTAATTGAGTACCCAAACAAGAAAATAACTCCGTCCAAAAATTTCCAGTAAAAATGGGATCTCTGTCGCTCACAATAACCCTTGGGCTTCCATGTAGCTTTTGAATTCCGTCCATAAATGTAGTAGCAACTGTACTTGCTTTAAATGGATGAGATAATGCACAAAAGTGTGCATACTTGGTAAGTCTATCAACTACCACCATGATGACACTCTTTCCTTCGGACTTAGGTAAACCTGTGATAAAATCCATCGAAATCTCCTCCCAACATTGACTTGGAATGGATAAAGCTTGTAGAAGTCTCGGGGTCTTAATTTTTTCCACTTTATTCTGCTGGCAAACCAAACATTCCGCCACAAACTTTTGAATATCAGATTTAAGGCCATCCCAAAAAAATTCTTTCTTCACCCCGTGGTAAGTTTTTAAAAATCCTGAGTGTCCTCCTAAAGGAGAAGTGTGCAATTCCAGAAGAATCTTTTGTTTTAGTTGGGAATTCATACAAAGATATAAGCGATCTTTGTACCATAAGGAATCATTTTTCCAACTAAATGTATCAGATGTACTAGGATCTTGCTGCAACTTTTGAATGAGTATCCATACATCGTTGTCCTTCTTCCATTCATCTCTTGCTTCAGTTATCCAATCTGGTTGGATAATAGAAATGGCACAAAGCAATGCTTCCACCTCTTCATTCTTTCTTGAGAGTGCATCTGCAACAACATTCAGCTTTCCTTTTTTGTAGATTATTTAAAAGTCATAACCCAACATCTTTGTGACCCATTTTTGTTGTTCTTCCGACGATAGTCTTTGTTCCAAAAAGTGTTTAAGACTATCATGATCAGTGTTTACCTTGAAGTGTCTTCCCATTAGGTAAGTTCGCCATTTCTTTAGTGCATGTAGTATTGCTAACATTTCCTTCTCATAAATAGGTTTCTGTAAATACTTTCCTTTGATTGGACGACTTTCAAAAGCAATGGGTCTTCCTTCCCACATTAAAACCGCACCAATTCCATTTCTTGAGGCATCACATTCCACAATAAAGGTTTTTGTGAAGTCTGGCGTAGCTAAGACCGGTGCTAGGCACATTGCCTCTTTAAGATGTTCAAAGGCCTTAGTTGCTTCATGAGTCCATGAAAATGCATCTTTCTTCAATAATGTTGTTAGAGGTGCTGCTATTCTCCCATAATTCTTAACAAACTTGCGATAATACCCTGTTAACCCGAGAAATCCTCGCAACTTCTTTATGGTTGTGGGGACTTTCCATTCCTTAATGGCTTTAATTTGTTAGGGTCTACTTTAACACCCTCGTGAGATACAATATGACCCAAATATTCCACCTCTTGTACTCCAAAGAAACATTTGGATTTTTTTGCATATAATTGCTTCTCCTGCAATAGTTTGAGCACCCTGTCAACATGTTCAACATGATCCTTCCAAGACCTGCTGTAGATTAGTATATCATCAAAAAATACTAGCACAATTTTCTAAGGAAGGGTTTGAAAATGGAATTCATCAACCCTTGAAATGTAGAAGGTGCATTGGTAAGGCCAAAAGGCATGACCAAAAATTCATAATGACCCTCATGAGTTCGAAATGTTGTTTTTGAATATCTTCAGTCTTCATTCTAATTTGATGATATCCTGAACAAAGATCCAACTTGGTAAAATAAATTGCTCCATGTAATTCATCCAATAATTCATCAATCACAGGAATGGGAAATTTATCTTTAATGGTGAGCTTATTGAGCTCCCTATAATCTAGACACATTCGCCATGATCCATCCTTCTTGTGTACCAATACTACAGGAGCAGAGAAAGAACTTTGACTGGGTTGAATTATACCCGCCTCTAACATTTCTGCAATCATACGTTCAATTTCGCTCTTTTGGAAGTAAGGATATCTATAAGGCCGAATGTTTGGAGGAACACTTCCTGGAATCAAATTAATAGCATGATCATGATCACGAATAGGTGGGAGTCCTTTGGGAGTTTCAAACACCTTGGAATCATTGTCCAAGACTTGTTGCAGATCTACAAAAATAGATGATTTTGATGTTGGAACTTCTAGTGAGCATAATTGTGCAATTACGCCTCGCTGTTCTTTCTTTAGAAGCTTTGTCATGACATTAGAGCTTATTATCCTTCCTGGCTTCCCCACAATACCCCGTAATTCGACTTCCTTTCCTTCTGAAAAAAAATTCAAGAAAAGTTCTTGAAAATTAAAAGCTACCGTCCCCAAAGATTGTAACCATTGTACTCCTAGTACAACGTTAGCACCTCCCATAGGAATGGCAAGCATTGGACTAGTCAATACATATTCCCCCATGGTTAGCTTGATATTATGGCATTTTCCAGAGCAATTTATAGTTCCTCCATTTGCAACCATCACTTGACATTCTGGTGCCGGGTATAGGAAACAATTTAATTCCTTGGCTACCTTATAATGAATAAAATTATGGGTGCTACCTGAATCAATCAACACTATTACCCTTTTCTTCTTTATATGTCCTTCTATCTTGAGAGTTTGAGGAGTGGTAATTTCTGCCAGTGCATTACACGATATGGTCGGATTCATTTCTTCCTCTTCTAGGGGTGGTTCCTGGTGTATATCCTCTTCTTGTTCATTTTCTTCTTCTTCTTCACAATCTATATAAAATAATTTCTTCTCAGCACACTTATGACCTTTAGTGTATTTGCTATCACAACTGTAGCAAAGCCCTTTTGCTCTTTTTTCTTCCAATTGTTGTGGTGTCAACCTTGTAGGTTGTGGAAATCTAGGCGTAGCAACACTTGCTTCTTTATAGAATTGAGTGGTAGGCTTCCTTGTCACCATAATTTTACATTCAACTTTTCTTGCCAACCTGAATGCCTTCTCCAATGAATCAGGTTCCAAAACGCGAACTTCATGTTGGATGTTATCATTTAAAGTGCCTAGGAAGAGATCAATCCTGTGTTCCTCTGTAAGATCAGTTACCCTTATATTCAATTTTTGGAAGTCCTCAATGTGCTGCCCCACTAAACCCTTTTGTTTGAGATTTATCAATTGGGTAAAGAAGGTGTTGTTCTTTGTATCCTCATAATGTGCTATCATTTCCTCCGTAAAAATTGACCAAGTGACAATTTTTTTACGGGAGCAAAGCCATTGATACCATACAAATGCATTTTTTTCTAAATGTAAAGTTGCAATGCGTACCTTTTGTGTGTTTTGCATGTTATGGAGATCAAAATATTGCTCCATCTGTAGTATCCATGTTACCGGATCCTTTCCATCAAACTTCTTCATATCCATTTTTGGAATATGGTGGTTCTTCCCGCCAACATTGAAGTTTATGAAATCATGATTAACATTTATTTTGTTCTCATCATGAGGTTCTTCTCCTATATTTCCGCCATTAGGAATCATTTCTAGTTTTAAGCTTGTCATCAAGCCTTCCATGTATGCTTTTAGATCACTCTTCATGTTTTCCATGTTGTCTTTCATGTCATCCATCTTAGCTTCCACGCCATCCATCTTAGCTTCCACGCCATCCATTTTAGCTTCCATGCCTTTCTTCAAACCGTCCATCTTCACTTCCATGCCTTTCTTCAAAACTTTCATTTCATTTTTTGTTGCTCTTTGCGAGAGTGAAAACTGTTGCATTTGCTCTTGTAATTTTGATAGATCATGTTGCAATTCTTCATCTTCATGAGTCATAGTAGAGCCTTCTGAAGGCTTAATGGGTGTTGAATTCTTTTTAGGGGCCATTTTAAAATCCAATATTGATATATATTCTACAAGTTGCCCTTGGAATCAATTCAACTTGATTCTTCAAACAAGACTTATGTAATTCGGAAAAAAAAATACACACCTTTTACTAGCTTTTAGGAGCTCGATATTGAAATTGAATTATCTCTGTAATTGAAAATTTTCAATATCTCAAATTCAGCCCTGTAGTAGCCCTCTGAATATTCTTTCAAATTCCACAGGTTTGACCTGATTTGGATTCTCCAAGACAAATTTGTGTCCAATCTCCCACAATGACCTAATTTTGGACTGGTTCAGTAGAGCGAACTTGTACGACTTGCCACGTGTCACTATTTTGTTCTTTGTCTCTGAAATTGATATCCAAGAAACTACAGGCCGTTTACTTGTGACCACTTTTGACGGCACTCCAATCCAATCTCCAGAGAGAGAGTTATTGAACTTTTCCCACGATCACCTCTTTGAGATGAAATTCAGGAGCCTGAAAAAGCACTACCTTCCACAGATCATATCTCCAAAAATATTGCGAACCAAGCTCTGAAATTTTTTGACGACTTTCCTCAGGATTTCAGCTTCGCACCATACAAATTTCAGATTCTGAACCTTCGTAGAAAATTTTTTATAGCGAAAATGCCACGATGACCTGTTTAGGAGCTTGAAAAAAGGCCTAACTTCCACAGATGATATCTCCGAAAATATTGCGAACCAAGCTCTGAAATTTTTAGAAAATCTTCCTCAGGATTTCAGCTTCGCACCCTAAAAATTTCAGCTTCTGAAACTTCGTAGAAAAAAGTTATAGCGAAAATGCCACGATGACCTGTTTGGAGCAGCGAAACCCTAGAATCCAAACCTCTGATACCAAATGTTGTGTAACCAGCTCCAAAAATAGAAGAAAAGAGATATCAACGCCTTAGAAATAAGCCACTTCGAGGGGGCAACTTCCAATACATTACATAAATGAACAATTCTTGGATGATACAATTTACAAAACCTCCTTTCTATATATAGGAGTCCATGGGGCCATAATGTAATCCTAGTGGGCCACAATGTAATCCTAGCCGACCTAACAATAATAATTTAAGGGCACAATAATAAAAAAATGGGGGTTAAAAGGGTACAACAATAACAATAAGGGGTTTACACTAACAATAATAAGGGGCTATACTAGTGATATAGGGACCTAACATGTAAGCATCAGCTATTTCTAACCAAGGTCATCCTAGTATTAGATGGTGTCCATCTAATCTAATTTTTGGGTTAATAACTAAAAAATATGTTGGGTACTCCCATGGGTCCATAGAAACCAGGATCTCCTGTAATATTTCTTTTGGTTTGATAACAAATCTGTCAGCAAGTTCCATCAAGGTAGATGTGGGTTCTAACATTGTTATGCCTAACTCCTTGCAAGTTTTTGTGATTAAGATGTTCATGGCCGCCCTTAAGTCAACCAATGTGTTCGAAAAGGAGTGGCCCAAGATTTTTACAGTCACTATAGGGTTCCTTGGATCCTCATATTTTACTGGTGTTTCTTTACCCAGGAGTAAGTTTGATAGTGCTCCCACCACGTGAACAGTTGGTACAAATTTTTCTTTCCTCGCCCATTTCTTTCCACACAGCTCTTTAATTGTCTTGGCATAGATAGGAATGCCTTGGATAGCCTATAGAAGAGGAATTTTAATGCAAAGGTTATTTAATTCCCCTAAGAGATCAAAATATAAAGAGACTATTCGTTTAGGAAATGTTTATCTCTCAAGAGATGGAGGGGAGGAAATAATAAGGTTTTCAGTGTCCCTTTTTAGTGTCCCTTTTTTCAACTGTGTCCCTCCTCTGCTTTACCTCTGTTTCAGTCATAGTTGATTGTTTAGGTACTGTCGAAATTTCAGATTCAAGTTGTGGTAGGGTTGTATATTCCTTATGTAAAATAACATGTCCTTATCCCATCCTAAGTTCATTGCATTGCCTCTTTTCAGTCTTGAGGTTTGGGTTTTCAACAATCTGGATTAGCTGAATCAACCTGTTATTGCGGCTAGGATTGGGTTGAGTTGGCAGTTGAGGATGCATGATCGGCTGAGGATTGTGTTGGACTGGGTATGGAATAGGTGATGTAGTTTGATTCTGAGCCCCTATACCCATCAGTAGATTGGTCATTCCCAGAGGTCGTTTCTAGTTTTGAGACTAGTTTGTGCTCTGTGAAATGGAGGCATGCCACTCGGACTGATAGGGATTGTTTTTCCAGTAAGGGGGAGAAAAAGGAAAACTTGCCCAATTATTACCTGAAGAGGGTTGTGCTAGCCAAGGAGGCATAGAAAATGATTGGGATGGCCAGGTAGAAAAAGGTGATTGGTTCTGCCATGTTGTTGCAGGGTTCTATTGATTAAATTGTGGAGAAGAAAAGAACTGGGGTAGGTCTTGTGGCATACGCGGTCATGCTTGCCACTGTTGATGTTGATTCATTAGATAGACTGATTTTATCTCTTATTCTGCCTCTTTAAAAAACACTTTCAACCCCGGAAGTGAAGGGAAATGGTCAGTGGCATGGTACTTGGTACAAATAGTGCATGTCTGGACCATGTCTAATGGACATTCTC
Organism: Pinus albicaulis; assembly: GCA_034641835.2. Classification (NCBI taxonomy): domain Eukaryota; kingdom Viridiplantae; phylum Streptophyta; class Pinopsida; order Pinales; family Pinaceae; genus Pinus; species Pinus albicaulis. The sequence continues at coordinate 305,102,321 of CM076580.1, read as the reverse complement.
ATTTGTTGTGCTTCTTCTGACATCATGGAAAAAAAACAGCCAGGTTTTATTCTTTTATAGCTTGCTTTTGCTTGGCTTGTAGGACATCTAACTACATTTTCAGGGTTAAAATATTCTAAAATATTACCAAATTCTGCTCTGGTCACATTTCCACTGGACTGTTTATAATTCCTTGTAGCTGAGTCTCACACGGTTGGCCTACTTCGCGTACTACCTCGAGAACACCTGATGCATAGTGCAATGCTGTCATCATATTCTTCTTGATAGATGTCCCCTTTCCCCATTATATTAAGTGTTTCAACCCATTATTCTTTCATTCCCTTGATCATTGTTTCTTTTAAGATATCTTTAGATAATGTAGTATATGGAGATATTTGCAAATTATATTGAAATCTTTCAACGTATTCTTCTAATGTCTCATTGTCTCTTGCAAACATATTGAATATTTCACCTTAATTCTCGAGTCCGACAGTAGTCTTGATATTTATTAAGAAAAGAGTTTTTCATATGATCCCAACTATTAATGGTTCCTCCACCGAGCCCCATAAACCACCGTAATGATGTCCCTTTCAACGTAGAGGGAAATAGTTTCAGTTTCTCAGGGTCAATGGTGTATTAAAATCCCCTACATAAGACATCAAATTCAAATAAGAATGCAACATGATCTTATGAGGTCAGCCCATGGAAGGTGGGGATGTTTTGTAATGGAATGGCTTTCATAAGGGAATTTGTGGTTGGATAAGCAATTGGATATTCCAATGTTGATATCTGCCTCTGATTTTGGTTGTTTGCCATTTGATCAAAGATATGCCAATAATGTTAAGTGATTTCTTGTTTTGGTGGAATAATTTGAGTGGAATTAGGGAGTGCATTTGGAGGAAGCCTTACAGCACTTCCCCGATCTAGGATACTGGGCATCTCTATCTCAGTCACTCTCTTAGGGGATTCAGGCTCTAGATTTTTTACTTGTACTTCACTACTATTTTCTCCCCCTCCTTCCTGCAAATTGCAAGAATTTCCCTCTCTTGAGGGTCAGGACTTACATGCTCAGCCATTTGAAGGCTTTGTTCAGACCCTTCTGTTTCACTGTGAATCTCAGCATGGGCTGTAGATGGTGAGGCTGCTGCCTGAGGGAATATAGTAGGACTCTGAGTGGGAATGGTTCAGGGTCCTATGGATGCCTAGGATTCAACCTTCTTAATGATTTCATATATATAGGTTGTTCTTCCAAGGACCACAGATCCCTTGGGTTTTGTGGATTTAAGCGGGGGATTTTGATCTAAAGTGTTATTCCTAGTCATAAACAAGGACACCTATCCTACTAACGTTTACAAAATTGATGAGAAGCGAGCAGCAGAGAAAGTTTTTTGCTGGCTAATATGCAGGTTCTTACCTCTCATTTTCAATACCCAGTTCTTCACAACAAAAGAAAAAGAAATAAGGGACATCACTCTTAAACACTCTCCCTTGCAACGACACCAAAATGTTGGGTCATAAAGGTGATTGTTTAAAGGTAACCTCGCTGCTCTTAATTAATTACCAACCCAGGGCAAGTCTTGTTATTTCAAGAGTGTAGGCACAATATATGCAAGTGACATTAGAGGTTAACTACGCTAAATTATCATAAGGAATGTTGCCTAATTCTCGAAATTCAATCAAACCAACTTGGGAGTGTGTAGAAATTTGAATAATAGATGAGTTATTCACCGAGATTATCCTGATTACACGCTATTTGAGCTTCATGTATAATACATAACCTCTTCTACCATTGATCATCAATTTGCGGAATTAGAAGCAGTCACATGCGCACATTAAAACATAATCAAGCACACATATAACACAAAGATGTAATGGTGAAAGCTGCTACTGAAATCCCCAACTATCTCAGATATTATAATGATAGATAA
>CM076580.1:304460414-304497914 GCA_034641835.2 Pinus albicaulis | reverse complement strand
TGTTCCTATAGCTTCCACATGCGAGCCCATCTTGTTTCCTGATAAGATGCTTTGCTCACTTCCCACTGGCTTCCTTAGGTTTTGCAAACCCTGCAAGGAATTCAAAATGTGAATTTTTGATCCAGAATCAATCCACCAGGTGTTAATATTGACATTAACCATATTAGATTCATAACAAACAAACGAGATTGGATTACCTTTGTCTGCAAGCCATTTCTGAAATTTGGCGCATTCCTTCTTCATGTGTCCCTTCTTTTTACAGAAGAAACACTTGGAATCCTTCTTGATATCGGCTTGGGGAGGTATTTTACCTTTCCCTTTCCGATTGGCTTGAGATTTGTCCTTTCCTCGCGTTGCCAGCATTGCAATTTCTCCCATTTCCATCGCCAGTCTCTCTTCCTCTTGAAGACACATGGCCATGAGTTCATTAATTGACCATTTATCCTTATGTGTTGTATGAGATTTTGAAGGGTCCGTAGTGGTGCGGAAAGGTGTTTAGGATGTAGTGCACCAGGAAAGACTCTGATATTTCAACCTCGGGTTTCTTCAATTGAGCCACAATGTCCCTCATTTGCATGATGTGCTTGCGCACACCTTTCACACTAGTGAGCCTTAGGGATGAGAGCTTCATGATTAGGGTTCTTGCTAGTGCCTTGTCTGAAGTGACGAATTGATCATCAATGGCTTTCAGCAAGTCTTGGACCTCTTCATGCTGATCAACGAAACCACGAATACCAGCTGAAATTTTAGTCTTAATGAACATCATGCTCAGGCGATTAGATTGTTCCCATCGTTCATAAAGCGTGATGTCCGCTACAGTGCTGGTATTAGTGAGTTTCGGTGGTTCATCTTTCCTAATAGCATAGTCTATGTCCATCCACCCCAAATGAAGGAGAACTCTCTCCTTCTAGACCTTATAGTTATCTCCCTTAAGTTCAAGGATATCAGAATGAATTTCAGAGAAATTTGCAGGTTGTACAACAACATAAAATTAAAAAATCACATTCCTTTGTTAAAATTGAGGCATAAATAAAATTTCATGCTTTACCAATGTAAATCATGCTTCAAAATTGAATCTAATGACATAAAAATTGTCTGTGGACTAAATTTTCAATTCAAGCAGATTCAGTTATTCTTTATGATAGAATTTATCAAATTATTCACTTAATTCATAATTCTAAGGGTATATTATGATTATAATTTGATATAAATTCTATCTTAATTTTGAACTTTATGATAAAATTATTAATTCATAACTCCTGTGGGTAAGTTATGAATATTTTATCTTAATTAATTACATAAATATAACAAAAATTCCTGTGGGATAAAATTTATTATATTTCGTATAATTAATTACAATTAATGTCTAAATATTCTTTATGTGATCCTAATCAATCATAATATATAATTTTATTTAATTAGAGATGTTATGGCTATTCTCTAATCAATTAAAATTATATGGATCACTAGACATTATTTACATAAAAATTAACTTGATATGAGAATAATGATAATTTGCATAAATAAAACTATATTATTCATGCATAACATTTAACGATGGGTCTCGTATACTCATCCAAAATAACATGTTTTAATTAACGCAGAAATAATTAATTCATGCAAATTAAATTGCCAACAATTATCCAAATTGCATATAATTAAACTAATAAATATTATAAGCATAAAAATTGAGCTAAAATTAGACATATTTCCAAATAAATGCTTTAATTCAGAAAATTCTCAAATTATGACATTTAGACATCTCGGATCACATGTTGATTATATTATCTTGGAACACAAGTGGTGTGATCAAGGGGAGGCCATACAAATTCAACTGAGTATGGTTGGAGGATGCTGATTATGTTAATCTTATTAAGCGGTTGTGGCAATATGAAGAGGAGGTGGCGGATCTCATGGGCTGGGACCGTTTTCATTTTAAACTTCAAAAGATTAAAAAGGCCTTCAAAGATTGGGAGATTCGTAAGAAGAAGGCCCTCAAGGCTGATTTACAGGCCATAACGAAGCAGATTGAGGAAATTTACACAAGTTTCTCAATCCGCAACCCGGATGAAACTTCATATGGTATTCTGAATCAATTGGGGACCATGAAAAGGGAGATTTTGAGAATAGAAGAAATCACATGGAAACTCAAAAGTAGAATTACTTGGTTAAAGGAGGGTGATCTTAATACACATTTTTTTCATAAATGTGCAAATGACAGGAAGAACATAAATGCAATTTGGCGCATTAAAAGGTCATATGACAGTTATGCTTACACAACTCCAGAGATTCAAAGAGAAGCCCTCAGTCACTTCTCTTCTTTTTATCAAAAATATCAAAGGATCAATGTAGATAACCAGAGTTGGGTACTGGATCATATCTCAAGGATGTTTGATGAAGAGGCTATTAGATCACTAGATGAGAATATCATTGGGAATGAAGTCCTTATGGTCCTGAAATCTTTCTCTCATGACAAATGTCCGGGGCCGGATGGATGGCCCGCGGAATTTTTCATCTTCTTTTTTGATTTATTGGGTGCTGAATTAACGGAGGTAGTGGAACTGTTTCGAACACGGGGATATATGCCTGCAAACCTGAACTCAACATTTATCGCTCTAATTCCAAAAGCAGTCGATCCTCAATCTTTTTCTGAATTCAGGCCGATTTCTCTCTGTAATCTAATTTATAAAGTCACCTCAAATATCATTGAAAATCACATTAAAACAACTTTATCAGATCACATTTCAATGGAACAATATGGATTTCTTCAAGGGCGATCTATTCATGATGCAATTGCCATAGCGCAGGAGGTGCTTCACTCTATGCACTCAGAAAAAAGGTAGTCACTAGTGATCAAGGTGGATCTTCACAAGGCTTATGACTCTTTGGATTGGTCTTATATTAGACTAGTATTGCTCAATATTGGTCTGCCAATACTGGTCATCAGATGGATCATGTCTTGTATCTCCACGATTAGATATGCAGTTATTGTAAATGGTAATCCGACTCAATTTTTTGAAGCTGGCAAAGGTCTGCGTCAAGTATGTGCTATCTCTCCACTCATTTTGATTCTCATCATGGATGGCTTCAGTAAGATTATGCATAGTGCCGAGAAAAAAAGGGTTCATAAAGGGATTCTCCTTTTCTGATTATGTATCCTCATCACACTCCCTGTTTGTGGATGACATATTATTATTTGGCTACCTTATTAGGAATCACTGGTTTTATATTCATTATATGTTGATAAGATTTGAAACTGCAACTGGATTAGGTATTAACAAGGGCAAATCATTTATTATCTATGAAAATGGTGATTTCCAGGAGATTTCTTTCATTGCTGGTTTCCTGGGAGTTAGTTGCAAGTTGGCATCTGATGGTTTTAATTATCTGGGATTCAAAATCAAACCCTGTGGCTACAGGAACAAGGACTAGTTGTGGTTGATTGATAGATTCAGGACACGGATCTGTAGATGGACTCACAGATGATTTTCTTTAGGTGGTCGCCTTATAACGATTCAGGCGGTTTTATCTCAGATGATGGTCTTCTGGGGACATATTTTTTATTTTCTTGAAAGGATTGTTGGTATGATCAATAGTATTATCACCTAGTTTCTATGGGGGGGTTGTAATATGGTGCAGAAATATCATCTATGCAAGCTCGAAATCTTATGCATGCCCAAAGACCAGGATGGTTGGGGTATATTGAACACTCGGGTCTTCAATACTGCTTTGCTAATCAAATATTTTTGGAGGGCTATTAAGGGGAATAGTATTTGGAATGCTATCATTAGGTGCAAATATATCGATGGCGACGTCCTCCATCAACTCATATTCCAGGAGTTCTCCTTCCCTCGGAACATTTCTATCATTTTGGGGAGTTTTAAAAAAGTATTGGGTCATGTGGCAGATCGATTGACGTGGCTCTTTCGGGATGGAGGTCGTATCCCACTAGGATACAAGAACATACTTACTCGACCGCAACACTCTGGCCCTTCGCCACACCTTCTGCATCGTCTTACACACAGGGGTATTTTTTTCCTCTCGCAGACTATTCATTCCTGGTCTTTTGGCGCCCTTGTTTTCAAAACTGCACATCAATTGGGATTGGGCGGATATGATGCAGTCGAATGGGATCAATTTCGCAATTGCATAAGAAGTGTTGGTCTGTGTCATGCACAAGGGGGAGATCAGATTATTTGGGATGGGCCTATCAAAGACAACTTTGTGATCGTGAAGGACATATACTGGAGTATCAATTACTCTTTACATGTGGGACAGTCTTCTAGGATCTTCTATCCTTTTTGGCATCGAAATATACCCACGAAGATCACTCTGTTCGACTAGTTGGTTTGGCGTGGCAAGGTTCTTATGTGGGATAATCTTATTAAGCGGGGACAACATGGGCCTAGCAGATGTGCTATATGCTGCGGTGAAGAAGAAAACATTGCACATCTATTCTTCCGGTGTTCTGTGGTTTCTAGGTTGTGGAAGCTGTTTAGTACATATTTCATGGATCCTTTGTGGACTGCAGAGGATTTTATTTCTGCTGCTCTCGAATGGGATAAGCTAAAAGGAAAGTTCAAATCGCTACCCTTTTTTATCATCTGGGAGGTCTGGCTGGCGAGAAATAGGTTGATATTTGAAAGTAGGCCTTTTGATATTCAACGAGTTTTTTCAGCTGTCATGAGGTGGATTGAGGAGTGGCCTCTTCCTGTTGTCTTAGTCATGGATGGCTCTTTTTGTATTAGACCACATGAGATTGCCATCCTTGCCATTTTTTTTTATGGTGCATGTGTGGAGGGCATTACGGGATGCGGTGCATGGATCAAGTTGTCACAACATGAAAGGATTCACATTTTTTGGAATGGAGGGCCCGGGACCAACAACAAAGCAGAGATCATGGCCCTATGGGGTGGCCTTCTTGTGGCCATCAACTTACAATTGCAGGATGTCAACATATATGGAGATTCCAAGTTGGTTATTGGGTGGATCACAAACATAATAGATATGATGAACATGAGTTTGCGGGGATGGTGCCAAAGGACTCTAAGACTATGGCAGAGGTTGAATTGCCCGTCTATCAACCACATATACAGAGAGAATAACATGCGAGCCGACTGGTTATCAAAAAAAGGTATAAAAGCTGACTTTGGGTTTTTGCAAGTGGTTCATTTCAGAGATGGAAATCAGATATGGGACACTTCCATTCCAATTCCATGATTAATATGCCCATGGTATCAAGCGAGCCAGTATTTTGCAACAAACTCATCTTACTCTCCTGTATTAGTTTTGTACACTTTTTTTATTTCAGTGTTTCTATATCGGACAAGAAATACATCCATTTTGGCAAGGGTCAAGGAGAGCTGTCCAGCTCAATTTTCAAGTGCGCTATTCAGGGAGATTGTTCAATCTTATCAGGCGCGATTATGGGAGATGTTTCCAGCCTTACATCAAGCAAGCCTGATCTAGATTTACATCAAGCGAGCCTGTCTACACCGGTTTATGGATTTTCTGAACCTTCATATGCATCGGCAATATATATCCGAATTATCTCCTACCCAACAATTTCAATATAGTTTTGCATGATAGACATTCTCAGATTATCTATTTGTTCATTATGTCTTCTTCCCTATCTGTTTATGGTTTTTTCTTACTTGCAGGGATGTATGGCATCAAATCATGATGGGGTTGGGATTATCCCCCCCCCCCCCTGAAATTTTGTATGCCACTTTCCATTAGATTGCCTTTTCTTGCTTAGAAGGGTATCTTACATACAGTGGCTGTGATTTTCTATTTTTCTCGCTGAGTATAGTTGAGAATGTAATGATTGGGTTAATGCACTGCTATATCTAATATACAACGTTTTTTTTCTTTCTGAAAAAAAGAATGAAAACACAATGCAAAATAATAAAATAAAAATAAAAAGCAAAGCTGCAACATCTTTCAATTATGATTTGTTGTTTCATTTCAGGTGCAGGTGCGTGGGAGATGTGCTCAGCATCGCGCTTTGGAACCTTGATGCTGCTGCCATCTTGAGATCTTCAATTTTGATTGAAATATGAGAAAACTAAAGTTAATTATTGATTTTATATTTTGTTCAAAGTTTTGGGTGGACTTTCTAATTATTTAATTCTATATCTGGTTTAAAATTTAGATTTTATATCTTGTTCAAAGTTTCAGATAGACTCTCTATCTATTATTAAGGATTTTGAATTTGAATAATCACAAATGAGAACCCTCTATATTTATTTATAGAAGAAATATTTAGAATTAACTTTTAAATGGTAATATTAAAAATAATAAATTAGTCATAAAATTGTTAGTAATAAAATTAAGATAATAAAATAAAAGTTAAAAATAAAATGAAAGCACTATATATTTATTTATAGAAGAAAGATTTAGAATTAGCTTTAAATGATAATATTAAAAATAATAAACTAGTCATAAAATTGTTAGTAATAATATTAAGATAATAAATTAGCAATTAAAAATAAATTTAAGTGAAACAAAAAAGAAGAACAAGGGAAAGAGTATCATAGTTGATTATTATAACTATATTAAGATTAACTAATTAGACGTTGAAAGTCCAATCAAGATAATTAAAAATAAAGGGAATGCCAATAAATAATTTTACTATTAAAAGAAATGGTTAAACTCCAATATTTACCGAAATAATTAATTAAGTAGGGGTAGATAATTAAGAGGAAAATAAAGATAATCAAAGGATTAAATTAATAGTAAGAATCAAGTCAAGAGATTTAAACAAATTGAATTATTAAAAGGATACAAATTAAAAAGAAAAATACAAATAATAATAAAGAGGACAAGGAAAATTTAGATAGCATTAATTAACAAGTGAAAAGATATATAGCCAAATAACCAAAACTTATATATATAAGGGAGTAAAGGAAATAAATATAAAAATTGAAAATCAAAGGTTAAAGTATTTATTATTGGATTAAAATAATAATAATAAAGAAAAAATGGTTAAATAATAAAATGAATAATTGGTTAATTAATTTTAACAATGATTAAAGAAAGGGAAGCAATGAGGGATGGTAAGGAGAGAAAGGAGAAGAGAAGAAAAAGGTAAAGATATAACGAAAAAAAAGGGGAGCTATAACTAATGAGTCAAATGGTGGATAACAAGATGTCAAGAATGACTTAATTTATAGCCATTTTCTCGATTAAAGTTTTCCCAGTGCTTCAGTGCTTTTAAGTTTTCCTTCAAGAGCCTCCCTAATGATCCTTGAGTTGTGAAAAGGATTAGAGGCAATAATTTTGGCTTGATTAAAATAGATAAAGATGTTTTGAATTAAAAGAGTGCTCAGCTAAGATAGTTCGAGCTTTGAAGGAACACCTAGTCTAGCCAATATATGATTTTCCACATGAACAGAGGATTTGGTTAACATATATCATGGGCTGTCACCTAATTTTCTGTAGGTGGGATTAATATCCTATGGAATTTAGAGAATTTTTCTCTAGTTTCATTTAAATTGTTTACAATAAGCCCATGCATTTAAAAAAAGAGTTGATTTCTAATGGATGGTTGATGAATGAAAACACAATGCAAAATAATTTAAAAAAAATGAAAAGGTGCAACATCTTTCAATCATGATTTGTGGTTTGGTATTGATTTTATATCTTGTTCAAGGATTTGCATTTCCAATTTCCAAGAACTCTTCAATATCTTCGCGATATATATTTCCTTTTCCAAACTTCAGAAGGTTATTCATCATGCCAATATTCTTCATTTCAGACTTCAAAGGCCAACTCCCACTTAGTTTTATCATTAGAGGTTCATTACCAGTTAAGAATAGACTATCATCATATACAACCAAAATCAAAGTCATACCTTAGACAACTTTTGACGTAGAGGTTTGGATTGAAATATCTTCCTTGCTTCACCAATTAACTTTCAATGTAGACATACCAGGCTCAGGAATCTTGCTTCATATAATTCTTTTTGCAAACATAACACTTGACCAAACCAATATGCCCAGCCTCACACAAATCAATATTGTGCAATCAAATCACTAAGTCAACTTATTAAGTCTTAGATGTCAAATCAAATCACTAAGTCAACTTATTAAGTCTTAGATGTCAAATCAAAACTAATATCAAAGTCATAAAAGTTTCTTGCCAATATCACTGTGACAAACTCTTCGAACCAAGTGTCAAGTGGAGCTCACATCCAGATATCAAGTTATTAATTCATCTATTTTCATGTCAACAATTTTTTTTTAAGAAATACCAAACAAAATTATATCAAGCCATCCTCATGATCATAATATAGATCATTTCTGTCACTAGATGCAAATGCATACACCCAAGATAATTCATATTAGTTTCATGCATTCATAGGGAGATTACTGCTTACTGAATCACAATTATCTATACTTCAACCAATGTGAAAAATCCAATGATGCCAATACATAGTCAATACTGAATATCGAATTCAATCATTAAGAGTCACTATGCATATATTGTCATGCCTCATCACTAGGAAAATCAAAAGCTTTTAAACCAAAACCTTAATTTTTTATTGTGGGTTCAATCAATCTATGAACCAACGAATATCTATGAACTATCAAGCATCATTTCAAAAATCCAATATTTTGCATCTATAACAATCAACCAAATCTTGTCAGACCCTTGCAACTACTATTAATTACTATCATATACTAGCTTCAATGATCAAATCAAAATGACATACATATATGCATATTCTGGTCCCTTGCAAACACAAGTTTAGTCAAAACGTTCTATAGTAAGTAAAATATTCAAACTTTCTTGCTCACAAGACTTTCTATTGTTTGCTCCATATCTGTAGGACTACCACACTTTTGGTGCACCCCTGATATCATGCATAAGGCTACAGTTTGTGATCTATAGGCACAACTTCACCCATATGCCATCTTGCGTGTGGTTGGGAGGCTATAACCACACTCTTAAGCCTTATTCCATGTGACTTGGGCTTAATATAAGAGAAACCCTCTCTTCTTAATCCAAAACTTTTTGCAATCCAACAACATTAGATATTTGTCTATTTATGTCCAAAAATATTACTTTAACAATAAAAAATCTTCTATACATTCAATGGAAATTATAATAGGTGTAGGGATATTATGAAGAGTTTCTCCCTCCTAATGAGAAGCCCCTTCAACCATCATCATTCAAGTCATCAACCTGTCTATAATATTTTCATGCATCAACAGAGATGTTAGATCATAAAATTAAATTATCAGGCTCTTAAACATATATTCATCATGCTCATAACATGACATCAAAATTTCATCAAAGGTTAGAGTCATATGATTAGGGAAACTGACAGGTGCATCATCATACTTCAAGGGTGATAATCACTTCATCACTTCTCTATTATATTATCCAATCATCAATACAAGGCATCAAATTTTACCATATGTCATAATTTCTAAGCTTATCAAAACCCAACCACGGTCAATAAGAAGACCCTTATATCAATCTCATTGTTACACTTCTATCATCAAGGTTACCATTCTTATCACAAGAAGTTAAAAATAGAAACGAATCACCATATCAAAAACAATATGCTAGTATTCTTCAAGAAATCCATCATGTCTAAGAGATGCTTTGCCAAATATCAAGTATACTCATATATCAAAAATCAATGTTTATAGGTAGCTTTGTTATGACTTAATAGAATGTAACATATTTGTCTAATACTAAGTGCACCAAATCATCATCTGTACCATGAATCAAACTTACTTTCATATGAATATATGAAGATACTCCTATCATACCTTAGGGATTACCTTGTCATCCACTGTTGCAGCTAAAACAAAAAATTGAAACAATACTCCATACATACCTTGCAGTATTTAGATACTTGCGCACCTTGACTTCGTAAAATTTTCATCAGGTGCCTCATTCCTTTTCTAGCACTAGCTATTTTCTTCCTGTGCTAGTCATATTTTCTTGCACCTCATATGATCCTCAAGAAGGATCCACTTATCACATCTCGTAAGGAGGTTAGAAGTATCCAAATACTCTAATATACATGCAAGAAGTATAATCAAAGATCAGATCAATATATCTAAGAAAAAATAAATATATAAAGAAATAAATCGAAAAAAGTACTCATATTCAAAGAGAGGCCCATCATCTTCCTCTTGAACCAACATTCAAGAGTCATGACTGTCCATTGTCCATATAACATTGTTTCCTTCAATATATTTCAACCAACTTCATCAATGACCCGGCCTAATTGAGACTATCCCATCTAGGGCTACATCAAATCTGTCACAAGTGCTAGAACATCTTCACAGTGATCGTGCTAGGATTTCTAGATTTCATATCTCAAATATTTGTCATAATCCAGGTTTTTTTCTAAACCCTAACCTTATAATATCCATCAAACCCTAGTAGTCAATTTCCCTAGGGTTTCCTTCAAACCCTAGTATTCTTTTAGGTATCCTCCATATTCTCTTACTTCCATCAATGGTGTCTTCATAGTGGTTCTATTCAACGACTTTTCATCAACTTGGCTCTAATCCCATATTAATTTTCTTAGAGCTATATTGTTCTTTTCTTTACAAAATTGCATTTCTTCATTTACATATTGAATTCACCCTACAACACCATAAAATTATTTATATTTATAACATTATTCAACAACATATGAAATTATATAGAAAGAACAATATCATCATCAATGTAGTGGAACATAAAGGAATAATAGTAGAAAAACATTCACATATAGAGACACTAGGATTGGTCGGAGACCAGGGAAAACCCCACTATGGGGAAAACCCTTTCAAATTCTTCTTCTTATTATATTTTCATTAAATGATTCAACAAAAGAGAGTATGGTGATCCATATCTTCAACCATAATCCTATCTAGTAAATCTAATTAAACAAAATTCATGAGATGAATCCAACAATGCTAACGATCAAAACCCTGCTTCAGAAGCCTGCAACCAACTGTCACTGTTCATGGTTAACTACTACACACTGCGGTCAACTGAGGAAATTTACAGTCAGCTGATAAAACCAAACCCCAGGTCCCAGTCGCATGTAGATAGTGATGTGCATGTTGTTGAAACTCTCAAACCACACATAAGAGCTCGCGTGCCTGCGATTGTAGCCAAAATATTCTTGTGATAGTCCTGTGGTTGGAAACCAAAACCCTAGGACACCTACAAGCTTCGGAACCTGTAATCTTGGACCTATTTGAGCGATCTTCCATGAACCATCATAGACTTGTGCAATCCAAACCAAATAAAGAAGAATAATGATCATAATGATGATGTCCAAATGAGGGTCACTTGAGTTGTATTTATAGCCATCCATGGGTGTCCAATTTCTCTTTTAGACTACATGTCCTTTTGTGCACATGTGGGCTTTAATTCAAAAGTACACTTTCCCTTGTCCAAATTGAGCACTTCAATAGTCAAAATTGGTCCTCTCGAAAAGAGGAAGCTTGTCCCATGGTTGGAATTTTTCACCGAGCTACCAATTTAACAATATGTTAAATGGTCCTTAGAGAAAATATTACAAGGAAACTTCACAATTTTCTCTTTCCATGTGTTAGATTTATCAATAGCAGGGTTATTTTATGATTTAGTGTTTTGAGTAAGTGGTTTTTCCTCAAAAATAGCAGTATTTTTATTTTAGTCAGGCTGCTATGTATAATTCACAAAGTTAATTGCAGCGGATGAAGAGGTAGTAATGTGAGAAAGCGTAGTTGAGTTGGGGTAGTAGTAATAAATAGTTGGGCAGTTTGTCCACTCAACTATTGGTCAACGGTCATAGAGGTAGAACCGACAAGGTTGTTGACATGAGGACCAAGTTGTTGTGTAATAGGAATATTGGAAGTATGAGTAGCGTTGGGGATAAGGTCATAAAGCGTACCCAACTGAGAATAAATTATATCTTAGTGATGGGAACGATGAATGTCATCATATTTAGGAACGAATCAAGACAAGGCAATGTCCTTTGTAAGAGGATGTAGGAGAGACTTACAAAATCAATTAGCTAGTAATAAATCCATAATGGGGGCTTTACTAACCTCTGCCTATGTCTCCATTCATGGATGTGATCAATGATTTGGGTGGAAGTGTTCCAGCGTAAAGTAGTAAAGAGTTCGTTTCATTTTTGTAATGGATCGATAGCTAAAAATACTTTAAAAAATCCATAGTGAGGGTATTGAAGTTATTAACAAAATATCGAGGTAATTCAATATACCATTTGGTTGTGTTTCCAGTCAAGGTGTGTGGAATGAGTCGAAGTCAAATACTATCATCAATCATTGAGTTAGAAACACACCAAAGATGGTAAGTGGTGACGTGTGTATCCATATCATATCCCTTCTTACCCTCAAAATTAGGAATGGTTGTATGAATATTATGTGGTATTGGAGGTCAAAGAAAGTTATGATTTATGGGATCATTGGTCAACTTTTATAAATCCAGTACATAAAGAGTAAATGGAATGGGTGCTGCTAGATTAGGCCATGGAAGAGCTGGGTGACTAAAGGGACCAGGAGGTCCTCCCATCAATGGGTTTCCAACAAGGTACACAAGTTGTGAAGGATAAAAATTTCCATGATGTGGAGGTGGGGTCATACTAATGATGGACCATAAGGCATGCCCCCAGCCTTAGGGAAGCTACCAACGAATTGGTTTCCCCAATGATAGAAGTTTCCAAAAGTAGGTAATGATTGTTGAGTTGGGAGACCCCAAGGAGATATAATAGGTTTAGGAAACGGAACACCACTGACCACATAATATGGATTGGGTATAGGAACACCATCGAAGGCATAACCATTGGTAGGAAATGCTTCAATCAAAGAATGAATTGGTTAAATTATGCATTTCATGGGAGTAGGAGTGCCCCCAAGAGAAAGATGGATGTTAGAAATGTTTCCCCCACTTTGTAATGGAGGGGGATTTGAGATAGAAATGGATTCCATCCAAAATGAATGTTGAAGGTTTTCAAATTAGGAACACCTAATGGGGTGGAAGCCAAGGGATTAGGAGTTGACACAAAAAGAGTTGAGGTGGTGGAGACAATGAATTGCTAAGCACCATCCAAAGTGGGTGTAGCTGGAGTTCCTGGAGTAATCATAGGATGTGTAATGGGATAACCAAAAATAGCTATGGAACTTGGTGCAAGTGGGTCGGGTAAAGGTGGAGCAAAGGAATCCATAAATTATTTGGATTCACTAGCATTCATTAGGGTGTTAATATTGGAATTTGAAGAAGACACAATAGGAAAAGGAGCAACCTAAATCAATATGGCCCTAGGAGGGTCAATGAGGGGAGGATTATAGCGAAGTATAAAGCCTACAGTAAAAGGATCTTTTGATAGGAGAGACTCCAGGTCAGTAAGGTGTAATTCATGGTTTGAAACTAGAGATAGTATCCCCTGAGCCAAGGGATAATCTGGGTGACTTGTGTTTTCCTCTACTATGAGTGGAGGAAGGCCTTACTGGATTCTAGAATGACGAGGTGTTGTAGTATCCAAAATGAAATACATGTGATTCACAAATTTATTATTAAGTGGTTATATATATAGTTTCAATGACATAATACACACTCCTAAAAAGTAAAAGACTTAAGAGATCCACAAGAAAACACACTTCTTCCAATAGTCAAACTAGCTGGTGATAGAACCCAATATCAAAAGACTATAAGAAAAAGCCCAGTTGGGATAGAGACAATCACAATTACTCTTGATATTTACCAAAACCTCGGTGTGAAGGGTTCAAGCACTCTCATGGAGACAAGTTCCCTCCCAAAAACCTAAAAACAGAGTATGTTTGTATATCTTCAGGTACCAGGGTAGTCCCCAGTCATCTTGTGTATGTTTCCCTAATATTTTTTCCACCACTCTTTACCTACAAATCATTGTCATCGGGGGGGTGGTCATGGGCATGGAAAACATGTTGTGTGGGAAGGGTGCTTGAGTATTCGTCTCAACCCTAAAATTCTCAATGGAATACCTTATACACAGAATGTCTGCCAAAATGCACTCAAAGGTGGCATACCTTCTCATGCATCCTGATGTTGAATCATGCTTAGCTCTTGTGTGAGAGGAGTGGTCCCAATCAATGAGGGTGCAATACTATTTTCTCTCATAAGTAATTGTAGTATGGTTTGTGGCCTTGTGGAGTTAACTTGCATAGATGTTTAACCAAAGACACTAGCCTACACTACTGTGTCTTTTCCTTGTTAAAAGAGTTGTTAACAATTTTATTACCTGATTGCTTTTATGTTACTTCTTAAATGTCTTCAGTAGGGGTTTTGACATATGAAATTCGTGACGACTCTGACTCAAACCATGCAGATAATGCTCTTTATATTTTCTTTCAATGAATAATAGTTCTACAAGGAGAAAAAAACACAATTCCTTTTCCAAAATAAACAAGCACAATGTAAATTACAACACCTTTAAGAAATGCAAACCGTCATTAACAAGTTAAATGCACACTAATATGAACTGAGAAATCAAGAAAATAAGCAAAGAAAATGATATTTTTTTCTTTTATTTTAAGGATGCAAGTGATGCAAGATAAGATAATATTCAAAATAAAATGATGAATTCAACAAAATTAATCAGATTTTTGGAAAACAAAGACTCTAAGATCAAAACTGGGCAAAACACAAACATGGAAATTCATAGTAGGGGTGGAGAATACAAGATTTAGGACAATAATATAGGTAATCGGGAAAATGCAGTGTGTTATACACAGAGGTAACATGGTGTAAATAAGGGATAGCGTGCATTATAACACACTGATTTCTCCACCCAAGGATCGTTACAAGAATTTTTCTCAGGAAAAACAGTTTGGGTCAAAAAAACAAGAACTCAAATCAACTAAACTAGAATGCATGCAAATGACAAAAATTCAATCATTGACGAGATTAGGGATTTTGGATCTAGGAATGAAAGTAAACTAGGAAGCTTGGTTGGCTAAACAAATACCCTCGCAGTATTTCCCGAAAACTTGAGTCAGACAGAACAAGGGATCAACTATCCTATGACACAACTCATTAAATAATGCAAGGAGTAAACTAAAGATTGACAAGATAATGTGAAGAAGGAACCTGTTGGCCTTCGTGTGCATATTGATTGGAGTTATCAATGTAACTCGGAAGTGATCCTAGCTAGCTTCAAAGACTTGTTCTGCACATACAGAAGACCAGATCAAACCATTCAAAAAATAATAATTATGTCAATCAAAATCATAATCAATAGACAACTAAACACTATTGAATAAATTTTTACAACTCAAGCTTCCAAACAATAATTAGTTAAACACAATAGAAATTATCATTGAACAACGTTTTGGAAGGAAGAACAATTGATCTATATATGAATAAGTAAAATGAAGTTTACAACTAGATGTTGAAGTTGCAGTAGAACCTCCTTCAACTCCTAGCTCCAATACTCTCTCTCTTAGGGATGATATCGACATCATAACAATGCACTAAATTATGATGTCTTTATCAGTGGCCAAAATCTCAATTTATAGGAAAATAGAGGCTATGGAGACCATCAGTTTCTCTTCAATAGAAATTGGGAAAAATATTTGGATTGGATGATGTTTCCTCATGCAAATGGATTTTATCCATTTTTAGATGCTTTGTTTGTTTAGGAAAATGCTATATATGAGGCCGAGGCAATCAATTTGCATCGTGTAAGAGTTTCTTATTATGAACGACAGTGTCAAAATGAGTTAACTCAAGTTTTTGCACTCATGGCTAGGTGAGTTTCTGGTAATGCGATCTAGTTATAGAAACAAAGTGTTACATACTAGGGTAACATAGGTTTCATAATAGGTGATTAGCATTATAACACATTGTATTGAGTACTAAGGGTACATTACAGTCATAAATACGCCAGAGGAAGAGTTTAACTTCAACTAAATGCACATTGATCTCCTATGAGTTGATGAGCACATATTTTTAGTGATAACATTCACACTTGGAAATAACATTCCTCAACATTATCACAAGTATTTACAATTACTGAGGAATACAAAGAAAATAAACATTCCATATTCCTATAGGAATCACATTCCACACATTCATAATGGCATTTAAATAACAAAAAAGGCATACATATAAAATAAAATTTCTCATAGAGTATAATAAGCACTTATCTTATTATAAAGGACCTAGATACTAAGATCAGGACTCTAACTCTTCACCCAACCTTAGATTGGTCTGCACTGTAGTTTTTCTTGTAGCCAATCACCCCTGAGCTAGATTTAGGGTTTGCATAGGTGTTTTTATTAGCAACTCCCAACCATTGCACCTTAGTGGCTTTAATACAATAACTAAAATATCTCAAGTTTTTCAAGTGTAACATAGAGAGTCTCAATTTGGTTTTGGAGAGAGAGATAAGTAACAAGGATGTTTGTCAGTTGTGTTACTCCTATAGGAACAAGAGTGCACTTACCAACATCATCTCAATGGTGCTTTCTTCCATGTGCTCAATGCCCCCCCAAGGCTACACTAGGTGTTATTAATCCCCTAGTCCTGGTTGCCTCAACCTATCAGAAGTTCTCAACTGGTATAGTCTCCAGTGGTTTTATTAGCCTCAGGAACAAAACCATATCCCTCTAATTATGGGTTTTTCTCAACTTGGTTGTCATTAGAGCCTCTCTTCTCTACCAAATTCTCGTATGCCTTCCATACGTTGTGTCCCAATGCACTATGTGCCTATATTTTCCCCTCACGTCTGTTTTCCCCCAAGATTTTCTTTTGCTCGTATTGCCAACCTCCTCTTGCGTGTTGAATATGTCAACACCACTCCCCTCGGTGGTCCGCGACTCATCCTCTCCTCTCGGATCCCATCACGGGTTCTTCACTCAATGAACCTCTAACATATCTCGTGCGTTCGTGACATACTAAACAATACCCTTAATTTGACTAGATATTGGAAAAATACCTCTAAAAATCACTTTATTTAACCCCCTACCAACACAAACCCAATACACCTTCCCAATTTAAAAAACCACTACTTTCACTGGATATTGAAGGTATCTAGTTTTTCATTAACATTTTTTATACCTCTTTATATTTTTTCATTAACCTTGAGCTCCATTTTTAATACACATCATATAAGAGCTTTTTACCCCCTATTACGTGATCAATATATTATGTCATTTTTTCCTCAATATATATCCCCCAATATGAATGCACGTGGTATGGTATTTCTCCCTCAGTGAAGCCCTCATGGAGCCCATTTCTTTCATTAATTTCTATAGCAGGGTCGTCCCCTCCAATCAGGAAATTTTGGTGACATTTTAAATGAAACTCTGACTTACAAACAACTCCTCCTGTCGCAGACCTCTAAATTTGTGTCCAATATCAACCAATTATCTTATTTTTAATTACATGTAATGTACATGAATTTGAAATTCATAATAATATTTACAAGGGTGTTAGTAAAAGGGTTGTCACACATGGCATGAAATGAGGGATGTCATGTTTAGAGTCGTTGTAAGATGAAAAGGCTCAAAATCATGATAAAGGCTGGACATGATGTTTGAATATCACAAGACCAAACAATTATGGTGTTGCAACATGATGGCTTGAGATTGACGAGTTAACATTGCGATGATGAATATTATTGACAATGTGACATGCCACACAAAAGGTGAGTTTCTTGTGATATGTCACAAGGCCATAACATTATCAAAATTGCAGTAGTGTTATTTCTAGATCATCAAACTTCATAGATATGATAGAGAAATAAGTAAACAAAAAATGAAGAAAGAAGAAAAGGAAAGAGTGAAGAAGATGAAAGGCATCGTATCATGCCAAGAAAATGTTTTGAATAGTGTGATGCATTGTAAGAAGAAATTATTCTTGTGAGATATGACAATATTCAAAACTTTTAACGAATGCAATAAAGAGGAGGACTGGGAGAAGACAAAGGGAGATGAAGCAATATTTTTGGGAGTTAGCTAGTGATACATTATTGAGTTGGTACCCCTTTTCTGTGGTTTTAGAAATGTTTGGAGGTGAGGGGAGGCAGGTGTTGCAAAAATGAACCTTTCATATGATGTGATATTACTTAGGAGAATACATTACATGATAGAACATCTAAGGTGTGATAAATACTTTGGCCAACATGTGATATGTTGCATTGAAAAACATTTTAAAGTGTGACAAAGACAAAATGAGAGCCTTTAGCAAGGATAAATTCTTCCCACATACAACATGTCAGAACACAAAATTATGGGCACCATTAAATCTTAGTGAAATTGTAACACAATGCTTTGGGGATAACTTTCGAAGATGTGACATGGTTACATGACTTGCATTTCCAAAATAAACATGAAATCTAAGTGGTTTAAAAAAAAATATATGTGTTACTTATAGTACTTATTAAATTATATATATCTATATTAAACACCATTTATTTCTTCTATATTTATAGATTACTTGTTATTTATGTATAAATATTTATGAATAAGGATATTAATATTTGTAAAAAAATCTAACTAAAATATGTGCAATGTTTTTTTTTTATGATTTTTCTAAAAATATTAAAATCAAACTTATTTATTTATATTGAACTTTAAAAGTTTGATATTATTCTATTTTTAAAACAAATAAAGAAAAGAACTAAAGTGTATATGCTTTTATTATTAAAACAAGGGTAAATATAAGTAAATGAAAATGCTTTGATAAAACAAATAAAATGTATGTGCTTTTCTTATTAAAACAAGGGTAAATATAACCAAATGGAAATGTTTCTATTAGTATAGTTGTTACTAATTTATATAAGCATTTAATATTATTTAGTTTGTTGTTATATTTTTAAGTATAAATTATATATTCTAGTAATTATAATATAATATTTTAAAATGATATAATGTTTATAATTTTTTTTAATAATATAAGAATTTGAATGAGAGAATGTTGCTGAAAATAATATCATAAGAGTTTTGTGAGTTTAACTATTTAGTGTGATTCATCTTTAAGATTTTTATCATAAATGAATGATGCCAAAACTTTTGGTATTTTTAACTAAATGATATTGGATAAGTCCACAAAACTCTTATGATGTGATTTTCATCGAAAATTTTCTCATTATTTATTTATTATATTAATTAATTAAAAGAGAGTAAATCCAATTTTCTACCGTGTTAACAGAAATTGTCCATTAACAATATAAAAAAACCTATTCACTCTCATTCAATTAACAACTACAAAAATTTAAAAACTATTAATTAATTTTAAAATATATATATAAATAGTATCAAACTTAATATTAAATAAACAAAAAAAATATAAAATAAAATAAAATTTTATTCCAAATAAAATATAATGTTATTAATCTATACTTATTTATTGATTTATATAACTAAGCTAACTCATTTGAGAAAATGAAATACTTTATTTTACCACCATTAAGTCACATTTTTACCACAATCTAAAAGAAACCAATCCGATACTCCACTTCATCAATTATATATTAAATACGTGGAAGCACATTATTACCTCAATCTAAAAGAAACCATCCAATACTCCATTTCATCAATTATGGATTAAATATATGCAAATTAAAACGGGTTTTGTAACCAAGTCCTCCGTCAAGTTAGTCTCTATCCAGCTCAGAGACGGTCTTAAACATATATCACTGACTGTCACCTATTATTTCCCAGGTGGGATCGTTATCCTATGGAATTTATTTTCTCTAGTTGCATTTAAATAGTTTACAATAAGCCCATGTATTTAAAAAAACGAAGCTGATTTCCAATGGCTAGTTGATGAATGAAATCACAACGTAAAATAATTGAAAAAAAAAAATGAAAAGCTGTAATATTTTTTAATTATGATTTGTGGTTTGATTTAATTATTGATTTTATGTTTTGTTTAAAGTTTTGGGTGGACTCTCTATCTAGGGATTAAGAATTTAAATGATCACAAATGAGAGCATCATGTATTTATTTATAGAAGAAATATTTAAAATTAATTTTTAAATAATAAATTAGCTATAAATTATTAGTAATAATATTAAGATAATAAAATAGCAGTAAAAAATAAATAAGTGAAACAAAATAGAGAAATAAGGAGAAGAGAATCATAGGGGATTATTAGGACTATATTGGGATTAACTAATTAGATGTTAAAAATCAAATCAAGATAATTAAAAATAAAGAGAATGTCAATAAATAATTTTTCTATTAAAAGAAATGGTTAAGTCCTAATATTTACCTAAAGAATTAATTTAGGGATAGAGAATTAAGAGGAAAATGAAGATTATCAAAGGATTAAATTCATAGTAAGAATCAAGTCCATAGATTTAAACAAATTGATTAATTAAAGGGATGAAAATTAAAAGGAAACTAAAGTTAATATAAATAATAATAAAGAGGACAAGGAAAATTTAGATAGCATTAATTAGCAAGCCAAAAAAGATATATAGTCAAATAACCAAAATTAAATTTTTATTTTTTAGTAGATAACGGAGTAAAGGAAATAAATATAAAATTTGAAAATGAAAGATTAAAGTATTTATTACTGGATTTAAATAATAATAATAATAATAATGAAAAAATGGTTAAATAATAAAATGAATAATTGGTTAATTAATTTTAACAATGATTAAGGAAAGGGAAGCAATGAGGGATGGTAAGGATTAAAAGGAGAAGAGAAGAAAAAGGTAAAGATATAATGAAAAAAAAGGAAAGCTATAACTAATGAGTCAAATGGTGGATAACTAAGCTAAGATGCCAAGAATGACTTAATTTATAGCCATTTTCTGGATTAAAGTTTTCTGAGCCCTTCTCTATTTTAAGAGCCTCCCTAATGATCCTTGAGTTGTAAAAAGGAATAGATGCAAGAATTTTGGCTTGATTAAAATAGATAAAGATGTTTTGAATTAAAAGAGTGCTAGGCTATGGCAGTTTAAGCTTTGAAAGAACACCCAATCTCGCCAATATATGATTTTCCACATGAACAGGGAATTTGGTAAACCCCTGAATTCAACATGGGGTTAGACTTATCCTTGCCTGACAAGAACAACTGTTTCAAAGTTTTATGAGGTTTGAAAATGGTCTTCAAGTTATTTTTTAGTAAGAATAGCAAAAATATCCTTTTTATGTAAAAGAGGTCCCTTTTATGTAAAAGACAACTTTATTAATTTGAGAAGATGAATAGTCATTAGCTTTAAAGACTTGGAATATGATAGTTTTTTCAAAAAGAAAAAATTAAGAAGCTGAAATTTTAAAAACAAAATATAAGAGTTTTAAGAATCCATAAAAAAACTGATGACAAAAACATCTAAAGTACTAAAAAATTAATAAAAATAAAAATAAACATAAACCCAATATATATTTCACTAAAAAACAATCCTATGTCACTGCAATGACATAATAAAATAAAAAAATAGTCAATAAAATAATTTTAATATAAAAATTTAAAAATTTAAAAAATAATTTGAAATTATAAAATATTTAATTCAATATTCATATATTTTAAAATTTTAATTTTAAAAAATTATATTTTATTTTTTAACTAGCTAATAATTACAATATATATAGTAAATAATCAAATACATATATAAACATTATATAAATGCAAGCTCTCGTTCACGCGGAAGCAGACATGAAATCTACGAGGGAGCAAACGACCGAAACTTTATTTTATTTTTTCCTGCTTGACTAAACACTATACAGATGCGTGGTCAACTAGACTTGTAACTCTTCATAACCTATAGCCTAGTCTAACGAGGGGTTGATTTCCGAGTAACTCTTCATAACCAATGCTACTTTGTTTATTATAGTCCTCTGTTTTCAATGTATTATCGGTTGAAAGTCTCTGTTTTTTTCAAATCTTTATGGAGAAAATAGACATTTATTTTTTTTAATGTAATATTTTTGCTAGTGCTAGAATTTGATAAATTTTGAGGTGAAATCTTGATTTATGTTATTTAAATTGGTTTTTGATTTAAAAAAAATATAATGAATATTAAAAGAAGAAAATTATACTTTTCAAAAATATTAAGTTCATTCATAAGTTCATATAAGTTCATATATATTTATTTATAATAAAATTGTTAAAATGAAACATTTTAATGTTGTATATAAAAAAATATTCAATGTGTGTTATCAATAAAATATTTTAATAAAAATTAATATTTACATATATTTTAAAATATATTAATAATAAAAAACCATTTTAGTTTTCTATATATGAGTTGTCTTTAGTGTGATTTTTTGGAGTTTCTGGTGCTGGAATCAAGGGAAACAATTTGAGGTGAAATCTTGATTTATGTTATTTAAATTGGTTTTTTTTTACTATATATATGGATTCAACACCCTAAAAAACCTCTAGGGCACTTCCATTGTGCAAGGGTACCCATCAAATTTATGTTTTCAATGAATTCCTACCTGATTTTAGATAAATTGAACCAAAAAATCCACCAGAAAAACTTTTAAAAAGTAATACCAAAAACAACTCTATATAAATTAAAATTTTTAAGTTTTTTTAATTAAAACTTACACATCATGATCAACTAGACTTGTAACTCTTCATAACCATGGTCAACTGGACCTGTAACTCTTCATAACCAATAGCGTAGTCTAATGAGACAGATTTTCGAGTAACTGTTCATAACTAATGCTACTTTGTTTATTACAGTCCTCTGTTTTCAATGTGTTATTGGCTAAAAGTCTCTTGTTTTTTTCAAATCTGTATTTTCCCAATAGACATTTCAAAACTGTCTTTTGGTCGTGGAATGGTTTTTTTGGTTTTTCTATTTATTCCGATATGGAATGGCTAGTTCGCTGGTTGAAGAGTTAATTTTTTTAATGCAAAAATTATGTTTTGAAAAAATCTATATATTTTTAATAAATTGTTAATATAATATTTAAATAAATTACTTGAAGAGTATATTAATTTATATCAATTTAAAAAAAATAAAAAAATGGTTAAAATAAAATATTTTAATGTTACATATAAAAAAAATATTTGATGTGAGTTATTAATAAAATACTTTAATGAAAATTAATATTGAAAATTATGTTAATTTATTATGAAAAATTTAAATTTTTTTATAGTTAAACAGTTTATTTGGTCTTTTATATACGTTATTTAGCATTAAAAAATACAATTTATTAAACATTAAAAAATAACACAAAAAAAGTTTGCCCAAAAAATTTGATTTCTCTTCGCTCATATTAGATCTGTAATTAAGATGAATCTATACTGTTTTCTAAGTTTTATCTGATGATGCATTGTTCTTCTCATTGAATAATGTACCTTCTTTGTCACCTTAATAAAAAGCTGTTTTTTCTTGACTTAGAAAAAAATTCTTCATAACTAATAGCTTAGTCTAAGGAGACTTAGAATTTGTTTGAAAAATTACGAAATTTTAGTTAAAATTGGTCAGAATTTTTTTGCAAACTAGAGAATAACAATTGCTTCAAAAATTTTGGAAATATTATAAATTTTTCATAGTATTAATCAATTTTCATCGTTAAAAAAATAAGATTTAAGCACTCCCTATCCAATTTTTTTTATGAACCGTCCATATCAAATTGATACCTTAGTAAACAACGCCTTTTTCCAATTCCAGGAGCAGCCCTTGGCTTTCCTTCCCCAGTTCAACAGAGTCGGGGTGTTTATTTCCCAGTTGTTTACTTCCCGAGCATCACGAGCTTTTAAAACTTCGACCCATTGTTTCTTCTGTGAAAAAAAAAACTTCTGACACATTGATTTCAATTACAGAATGACCCTTTCCAACGTCTGCAATTGCAACCTGAAAATGATTCCATCCCTTCCAAATCCCAAATTATTTCTCTCCTCAATGTTCTTACTACTAACACCAGCATTCGCTCAGTTACCTCGCTTCGATATTCCCACTGATTTCCTATCACCCGGTTGCAGAGGCAGCGGATATATCATGAATGGAAGTGCTCTGGAAAATAACTTGAAGGTGGTTCTGAGTTCATTGGTTGACAATGTTACCAAGACTGGCTACAATATTTCATGGTATGGCCAAAATGGAGATAAGATCTACGGTCTTGCGCAGTGCAGGGGAGACCTCAATGCCTCTACTTGTGGAGAATGCGTTTCATTTGCTAAAATGAGTCTCACCCAACGCTGTGGTGGCCATAGTGCCGGGAGCATTTATTTGAGTGGATGTTTTTTGAGATATGACACTCAAAACTTCTATTCAAAATTGAATACAACTTTCTCGGCTGTAGCCTGCGGGAATAGCACAAACAGCACCACAGACGCAACTGCAGGGGGTTTGGATTCTCTTCTGATCAGTCTTGCGGAGAATACTAAAGACAATATTGCGGGTTTCTTGACTGGAAGCGAGGGTGGTATTTTTGCTCTCTCTCAATGTTGGAGAGACCTTAGTGGGGTTCAGTGTAATGAGTGTCTCCTCACTGTCTACAATGGTTTCACCCGTTGTCCAGAAGGAACCATGCAAGGAGAGGGCTTGCAAATCAACTGCATGACCCTTTTTGCAACATACGAGTTTTACAGTGAAGCATACCTTTTGTACCCACCAGCAAGCCTAGGTATTATTACCATTTCCATCTGAATGATTGGAAAAATTTCATAAGTATTTTAAGATAGGAAAGCAAGTCTTATTATCAATTCTGGTCTCTTGGAAAAATTTGCACCACAGAAATCTACAATCCATCAAAGTTGTTATTTGTTGCACACCATAAACATAAACTATTTTGGAATCCCGTGTTTTACTGGGGTTGTTAGTTGTTGCAGACCATACGCATAGGATGAAACCACTGTTGAGGATGATGCTGACGGTGGGATTTACGATTGGTGGTTTCGCTATTGTCATGATTGTGGTGGTCGGAGTGATTTTAGTTTGCAGGAGAGGCTCTTGAGCATCGGTAGAGAAACCCCCACTTCCGGGTATGTTGATCTTCCTCTGCTCTACTCTCTCCTTTCTTTATCAGTAGAATGAGCTTTTCCGATCTCCTTTCTTTATGATTAGAATGCGTTTTTCTGATCTCCTTTCTACTTACTCTCTCCTTTCTTTATCAGTAGAATGTGCTTTTCTGATCTCCTTTCTCTACGAGTAGAATGCGTTTTTCTGATTTCCTTTCTGTATCAGTAGAGTAGGCTTTTCATCCATTTTTGAAATAATGAAAAAACATTTATCATATATTGTAAATATACTCTTAACTCTATGCAACTCCCCCGATAAATGTTAGCCAAATCCAAAAATACACCACCTATCCAGATGTTGGTAGAAATAAGAAAACTACCGGGGTCCAATGTATTATTTTAGATATATTAATATGATTGTGTTTATTATGATGTATATTTATATAATTGAATTTAGGTTTTTAGGATGTATATTATGAAAAAATAAGAAATTTTTGGTAGAAATTATATCATTATAGATGTGTCTATTTATTTCAAACTATCTAGTGTGATTCATTGTGGATGGTTCATCATCACGATAAGATGAACCAATGCCTCAACAAAATTCTCATGATGTGATTTTTACCCAAAATTTTCTTGCTTTTCGAGATATTTATATGTTAGGAGTACATCTAATTTTTTTTTCTTACAAAAAAATCCTTAAATTTTATCATTACATTATATTTTGTTTATTCAATTATGTGCATTCTCATAGTCTTTGTAGAAAATCCATGAAATTTTGATATGTTGATAAGAACAATTTGAAAAAACACTTTTTTTTTTGTTTACAAACACAAAATTTCTCTACTCAATAGGAAAATTAGAAAAGAAATAAAACACGGTCACACAATTCAAGACATAATTTTTTTTGTACTAGGGAACCCAACTGGAACCCTCTGCTTGATGAGAGTTTTATTGATAGAAAAATTGAGCAATTGATTTCTTATAAATTCAACTGTTTCAATATGAAAATATACTAGTGTTGATCTGTGCTGCCCTCTACCAATATGCGCACAAGCTTCTCTTGCACTCTCTTCCTCTCACAATCTACATGCATAAAGCTGTGTAACCTTCTCACAAAACTGTGAGCTCTATTGTCTTGTATTACCAACTTGTGCTCACAAAACAATGATCAAATCTGTGCCTTCGTTCCTCCTTTTAAAAGGAATTCGAATAGCTAAAATTAGCAAGTTGTTATTTGATTCAGATTGGATCATTATATTGTTTTTCAACCATCTCGATGCATTCAAAGTGGAAAAGGTGGAGGAATTAACTCACGAGACATTTTTTACCGGCGGGACCCAGTTTGGCGAAACAAGGTATGAAACCTTTTAAGATCGTTTTGAGACATCAAACAACGTTTTTGGGGACAAAAGTTTTCTGCTTGAATGCAACACCATTTTATGTTAATTTAAACACAAAGACCTTTCCGACGACACAAGAAGTGCTATAATCAGAGTCTGTATGCAAAAGTTATGACACTCAGAAGTTGACCTTCTTGTTTTCACACATATAGTTCGGGAGGATGTCGCTTCAACCCACATTATTCATGGAAAAGGGGTTAGACACGTGTTTGTGATGTAATTCTAGTTAATAGTTGATGTAGTCAAACTTAACCACTAGTAGACTATCGAGCCGTGTTATAACCAGATCACTAGGATGAAGAGGCATTATATTCTTTCGAGAGAATTTTGTTCCATAGTTGAGCAAAGATAACCATGAGATATAGGAGGTAGAGGAAACATAGAGGCTTTGTGCAATGTAGCATCCCACGGGCCACAAGCATTACTTCTTGCCGAAAGGATTGTCTACAGCTGCGCTATGAGAAATTGTTTGAGTTTTCTGTAGCTTCAAACATTAGTTCTTTTAGCCCTTTTAATATGGTTTCTCCTCTGGATTTAACAATGGCAGAAGACGTTTTCGGTTTCTCTTGCATATGTATAAATTGCAATTTAGGTTTCTTTACAAGAGCCTTCACATCTTTTCGATTTTGGTTAGCTATATTTCTTGTTCGAACATCATTTAGGTTCCTGTTTTCTATCTTAGTTCTGTACATAATTTACTTTCAATGTAACTTGTATTCACAATGGCAATTTTCCATTTTGGGTTTATACGCCTACTATTTCTGAATTTTTCTATGTATATATATATTGTATTGCAGAGAGAGTTTTCATTCTTTTATCTAGTAATAGAAACTGAACTATTTCTTTCAATTAATGGAGATGACCGAACCATCCAAATTTTATGTTTGTGTATATCATAGGTTTACAGTTAACGATCAGTTCGGGGTTCAGAGTTTCAACACTAAACCCTGAATTAAATTAACGGTTTTCTGGTTTACACTCAATGTAGAGGGTTTTCTAATTAACTTCACCTATTTCTATAAACACCATTCGTTTCCTTGAAATACGATCCCAGAACTTGCATGAATGTAATTTATCACACAGTCTAAATAATTAATGGTATGTCTGTGACTTCTGGTTACTCAAAGAAAATATAGATAATCACATATCTAAAACTTCCACTGTGTAGGGATCTTCATTTCATATTTTAAAGAATATTAACTGTATTAAAGAAATTTCTCTGTCTAGACAGCATATCCAATACTTAATATTTTTGCATTTTGTTTATTTATCTGGTTTCAGATTTAGCTGATGATGTCCACCTTACCATGAGAGAGGCGATTACATCCTCATCTCCCTCCATGCTCCACACCTGAGATGAGTAGGTTGACAAAAATTTCTGAAGATACCTCGGGACCCCAAGTCCAATACTCTTCTTTTCCAGGATTCAGGAATGTTGAGTGTTTCCATTGGTCACCACCAGCTCAGGAATCATCACTGTCTTCCTACCTCTCCTTAGGCCCTGAACATAACGCCTTTTCCTCACTGAGACGTACTTTTATCCCAAGAGGAAAGGTAAGTGTCTTTAACTATTTCCTGTTCAATCACTCTCAGTGCTTGAGAAATAAATATTTATTCTCTTTAAAAATAAATAACATAAATAGGGGATTTGGTAAACCCCTGAATTCAACATGGGGTCAGACTTATCTTTGCGTGAGAAGAACAACTATTTCAAAATTTTATGAGATTTATAATTTGAGAAAATAAATATAGTCATTAGCTCTGAAGACTTGAATAGAAAAGTTAAAAAAAAAAAAAAATGTAAAAACACGAAACATAAAAATTTTAAAAATCCAGAAAAAAACTAGTAACAAAAACATCCTAAAAAACTAATAAAAATATTAAAAAAATTAAATTATTAAAAAATTAATAAAAATAAAAATAAACATAAACCCAATATATATTTCACTAAAAAAAAAACTTATTTCACTGCAGGGACACAATAAATTAAATTAGTCAATAAAATAATTATAATATAACAATTTTAAAATTTTAAAATAATTTTGAAATTATAAAATATTTAATTCAATATTCATATATTTTAGAATTTTAATTTTAAAAAATTATACTTTATATTTTAACTGGGAAATAATTACAATATATTTGCTATAGTAAATAAACAAAAACATATAAAAACATTATACGAATGCAAGCTCTCGATCACGCTTAAGCAGACATGTAATTTACGAGGGAGCAAACGAACGAAACTTTATTTTATTTTTCCCTGCTTGGCAAATCACTAAACACATGCGTGGTCACCTGGAGTTGTAACTCTTCATAACCAATAGCCTAGTCTAACGAGGCGTAGATTTCCGAGTAACTCTTTATAACCCATGCTACTTTGTTTATTACAGTTTTCTGTTTTCAATGTATTATTTTTTCAAATCTCTATTTTTTAAATAGATATTTGTTTATTTATTTTGTGCGATTTTTTAGAATTTCCTGTGCTAAAATTTAGTAAAAAAATTTGAGGTAAAATCTTGATTTATGTTATTTAAACTGTTTTTTTTACTACAAATGGATTTAGAACTCTAAAAAATCTCTAGGACACTTGGATTGTGCAGGCTTACTCATCAAATATGTGATTTCAATGAATTAGTGCAGGATTTTAAAGAAATTT
Organism: Pinus albicaulis; assembly: GCA_034641835.2. Taxonomy (NCBI): domain Eukaryota; kingdom Viridiplantae; phylum Streptophyta; class Pinopsida; order Pinales; family Pinaceae; genus Pinus; species Pinus albicaulis. The sequence goes on along the minus strand of CM076580.1, from coordinate 304,468,976 downwards.
GATCAGGAAAAATCCACCCTAATGTTTTTACATCCTCGCTCATTCATATATGGATATCCGAATGGCTTCTTGGTTGGTTGAAGAGTTATTTTTCTATGCAAAAATTATGGTTTACTTAAAATAAATAAATAAATAAACATAAAAAAAAAAACAATTATATTTTTCAAAAAATATTTCAACAAGAAAATTAAATAAACTATTTGAAGATGTACGTTAACTAATTTATATTTCATATATATTTATACATAATTTTTTTTGTTAAAGTGAAACATTTTAATATTACATATTAAAAAATATCAATGTAGTGATGCAGGAGCATCGGAAGCTTAGCCAGCAATGTGACGTTTTGGTCACATGTTGTGGCTAATTGGAAATAAAATAGACTTAGGAATAGTTTAATAATTTATTTTATTAAATTTTTTATTTATTTTAGGAGCATTGTTAGTTTGTTTTATACTTAATTAAATTTGGCATAAATATAGAAATTGGTTTATTTCCCTGTGTGGAATAGAGCCAATATAGGGGCAAATGCTTAATAATAGGAATGCGTTGGTTTGTTGAGATTTTCTAGAAAAAAACTATTCCGAGAAGAATAGTTTCACATATTTGTATAAATTAGAGAATGCTGAATATGAAGGTGTGTGAGTGTGTGAGAGATGTAGAGGGGCAATTAATGAATTATTAGCCCATGCAATGATTAATCTAATTGGGTTTTGTATTATAAGTTTTTCTGAATTTGAAATTATATATATATATATATATATATATATATATATATGTTGTGTGTGATTTTTTATTACAGGAATTAACTTACATTAGATAATGGTTATGCAACCAGCGTACGATGGAAAATGCACACAGCAATTAACATCTGAATTGAAGGGCGCACTTGCAAGAGGGTGATGATGCTGATGGATCACAAGTAAAGGCATAGTTTACAATGTTGATGAACATATAGCATTGATGTTATATTTTTGCTCGAAATCGGATAAAAAATCGAAGTCAAAAGCTAGAAACTGTAACAAGTGTAGATGTCACTCTATACAGTTTCCAACGCTATGGTGGAACATATCGATTCACTAAACCAGCGTATGAGCCATCGCTGGGATTGAATGCAAGAACGGAGTGGAACAATTCTGCTAGTAGTGTAGTAGTGTTACTTCATTTCTTTTGTGCGTTGGTGACTCCTGTATAAAGATGAATGTAGCTGATTTCCATGGAGATCTACTGTTTCAAGTAAATGGGCGTGAAGTGTTTGCCGTGAACACAATATCACACCAAATAAAAAGGTAACGCAGCATGAGAAATATGCCTGCATAGGGAGTGATGATTGTGTTATATAAACAAGGGTATGATGACTGTAAAGAGCGTAAATGAAGGTTGAATGAACTATGTTATTCATTGTTTGTTGATTACCATCGTTTCTGCATTCGATATCAAATGGATGGTTAATTCCACTACTTCATTTTATATTGCTGCTATAGTAAAGATCACTCACATTGCAGAATGAAGTATATATAAAATTGTCAGTTATATACGACTATTACTACATATTTTTTTTTTTTACCATTGCAAGATTATATATATATTTTCTTTTCTTAATAATAGCACAAATAACAATTTCAATAGTCATTTTAACAATCTAATGGTAACATAAATATATATGTAGCCAAATCACCACAGCATTATTACATTTAACTTCTGCATAGTGTGGCGCTTTACTCATACGTAACCATTCCACATGAGATATGCCAACATCACTTAAAAGATCGTACTTCTCTTTATTATGGTTAACTTGTAAACAAATATCATCGCATTTGACTTAACTATAATGATTCATACGACTGTATAAAACTTAACTATGCGATCTGTTTAATATGCACATAATTAAAGGTGGCTCTTGAGGTAAGTTCGTTTGATATTGATTCATTATAAATAACGACATTAATCGTAATGTCCTTGCAATGCTGGTTTGGATATTCGATCAACTTAGATCTTGGTTTAAACTTCTGGAAAAGACTTTACATGCATGCGCAATTGCTATACCTATCTCCATATTCCAATGGGAATTCAATGCTCCGCCTTTTGGCACAACAACCCACTGATCGGTGCACAGTTGTCACCCTCCAGACCCTCGTCAGTACAATGTATCGGTGTGGATAACACTGCCGCGTAATCCCACCTTGATATCCGCAGATTTTCGAGGGAAAAACGTCGAGGGTAACTTGTCTATCGATCTCGTCTCTCCAGACTGTCATTTTCTCCTGGCGCTCTGCTAGTTCTTGGCGCGCTACAGTTTGCATGGCCGATTTCGTCCAGGTGGTGTGAAATTCTGCAGTCAACCCTTGTTAAATCTTCATTTGCAGTGCTATAAGTTTTCCTAACGCTCTTCTGAATGTCAAACAGAGCTTCCGGAGAGGTTTCTCGTTTTACAGGGTTTGCCCTGGTCAAACACTGCGCGAGCCAACACTTCAACTCGCCTCTCGGCTCTGAGGAAGACTTCTCTTTCCTCTTGCAGGTATGATTGCCCTGAGTTTTTAGTTTAAGTTTTCTAAAGCTTTCGCTTAAAGAGTAGAATGATGAGTTCGGCTGATATCTCACCAAACCCTCATTTTTCCTTACCTGTAGATGGAAGGTTACATGGGTTTAATCTTTTATAACTAGTGCGTTCCGATGAACAACCCTTTTGCAAGTATTTTTGTCTGATTCACAAGTTCTCGTTTAATAATCTTCTTCTTGTTTTCTTGCAGGTGAGGAGAACAGGTTATACTTCTTTGAACAGAACATGTTCCTACCCAAATCTCTGGCGACTGACTTGTCTATTCGCGCAATGTACAGGTACTCCGCCGCACACCATTTGCATGAGGTTGTGGCGTGCGCTCCGGCTAAAGATTTATTTTGGTTTCAGGGTTTTAAATCTAGGTTTTGTCTAGACATAGGTTAGCTTAAACCCCAGGCATAATTTGAGAATGCGGGGTGAAAGTTTTTGTTACAGGAATAATGTATTGCGTAATTTTCCTTGCCTACGAACATTTAATTGCTTCCTGTAACCTTTGATTAAACATTTTACTTCAAGAGCAGCATGCTTTCGGGTTTGACTTTCTGGAAACGTATACATTGTGATAACAGATATTAAATTTTCATTATTGTGGAATTTTTGCTATTATCGCCCCTCCTCTCTGGGGTTTATCGTTCTGTCACAGTTACATTTCATTGTTTTATTTCATTTCTGTCAACTAGATGCTTACAAGATTATACAGGTCGTATGTTTTATTTTCCTGCTAAGGTTGTATATGGTATTCGTAACACCTGTAAGTGCATATTCGTTTTACTGTTCGTCTTTGGTCGGCTATCCGAACCTTGTTTAATGATGCATGTTCTAGTTTTCTGCGTTCTGGTCATAAACAACTTAACTCACTCTTCTCGTTCTTCGACCTATTGTTAAATCATCTTTATTATTTTTCTTGGCACCGGCCGCCATATTGGCCGCGTATAGTTTTTCTAGTGAACAAACAGGAATGGGTAGGGTTTATCCCAAACCCTGTTCCACAAGTTCGGTGCGGGGTTTTCTTATAAGTTTAATAATCCCATTCCCTAATTTTGGCCTGGAATCCACAATATGCATTTACAGCTAACTATTCCAGAAATGATTATTGTACCTTGAGGAGCCTTTTTATTTAATTCTAGGTTTCTGGTTTCCTGTACATAAATCATTCAGAAGTCGATTCAAACAGAATTTTAATCCACATGCAAGCTTCTAATGTCTAACTTATACATATATTCTACTTTTATTACACAGTAACTACTGCTGCATAACTTCATTTTATGGTAATCTATTCTGTCTCAGTATCCTTAGAATAGGAATTTATAATATCATTGTAATCGAAGTTGGCACAAACTATTTACTGTAGCATAATGAAATAAACCTTGCAGTCTATTCTGTCATACATTAATTCCTAACTCATATCGCATTCATATAGCAGTCTCTACTGTCACAGAATATTCCCTGTAACATTTAGTAAAGGTATAACAGTCTAAACTATCTTATTTTATCTCTTATCATTTAAATTAAGTCTTTCTAGAGTACTTATCTGTAGGAAACTGTTCCTCTAAAAACTGTGGTCCTCCCAACCATTCAAGGGAGGCAATCACGTCCTTCGCTTGCCCCCTAGCTCCAGAACTTCAGTCGGCACCACGGGAACAATGCAATCCTGTTGTGGCCTCTGGACGGCCAATCCAGCCACAGACAGACAATCTGGATACAAGGTTGCAGAAGCTATTCTCAACTGTCCTTTTCCACAGCTCTAGAGAATACTTCACCTTACTCTTTCCAGAGGAAAAAAAAAACACAGAACCCCTAACCCTCCCCTGGGATTTCTTTTTATCCCTGGAGGTTAGGTAACTATCCTCTAACTGTTCCCAAGTAACCAACTTCTATTCTTAGACACTTTACCAGCAGTTTAAGAGATTCATTTCCTTTTTCCAAATCAGTAACAAAATGTATTTCTTGTTGAGTTTCTTTTACAAACTAAAAGTAAACATATATTAAAATAAATAAATTGTCTTTTAACTAAATTCATGCTAATTAGCTCTAAATGAGGCTGTCACATCTTCCTCCCCTGAAAGTAACACCGTCCTCGGTGTTTCAGTCCAAGCTTACAAAGAGCTCCGGGTACGCTTCCTGTACAAACTTTTCATCTTCCCAGGTAGCCTCGTCAGGTCCAAAGTGCTTCCATTGCACTTTCACCTGGGTAATTATTCTTTTTCAGAGTTCGATTTCCCTACGATCAAGTATGCGTAGCGGCTCTACCAGAAATTCTCCGTCCGGTTCTACCTGGAAAGTAGCAACAGGATTATCAATTAGTAATTCAGATTTGTTTCCAACTTCAGCTAGGATTTTATTTCCTTTCATCTTCCTACCTGAATGTTTTTCCATTGTATTACATGTTTTTCATCGTGCATATATCGCTTTAACAAAGATACATGGAACACATTGTGCACTTTAATGTGACTAGGCAAAGCCAGTCTATAGGCTACTGGTCCCACCCTTTCCAGAATTTGGAAGGGTCCACAGTAACGAGGAGCCAACTTGGAGCAAGAAGTCCACCTTAAGGTACTTCTTTTAGGCTTAATTCTGACATACACGTGGTCACCTACTCCGAATTCGCGATAAGACCTTTTCTTATCTGCAAAGATCTTCTGTCGGTCCTGCGCGGCCTTCAAATTTTGCCTTATTCTTTTTACCTCAGCTTCCATCTCAGCCAACATTTCTGGTCCCAACATTAATTTCGTCTCCGGACTGCTCCAGTTAATTGGTGTACGACATTGTCGTCCATATAACGCTTCAAAGGGGCTCATCTTTAGAGACTCCTGATATCCGTTATTATATGCAAACTCCACCAAGTGCAGATAATCTTCCCACTTAGTTGGCTGCCGCATTACGTACATGCGCAGCATATCCTCCAAAACTTGATTCACCCGTTCCGTCTGCCCATCAATTTGAGGGTGATAAGCGGTACTGAAGTGTATCTGAGTACCCAAACCCGAAAACAGGGTTTTCCAAAATGCGGAGGTAAACTTAACATCCCGATCTGAAATCATCGTCTTAGGTATACCATGCAACCTAAAGATTTCCCTCATAAATATGTCTGCAATCTGCACGGTTTTGTAAGTGGATTGCACAAGTATGAAATGAGCAGATTTACTTAATCTGTCCACCACTACCATGATTGAATCATTATGCTTCCTTGTTCGAGGTAAGCCTATAATGAAGTCTAAAGAGATCACTTCCCATTTCCATTCCGGTATGGGTATGGGCTGCAATAGTCCTGCTGGGTGCCGATGCTCCACTTTAACCTGTTGGAATTCTAAACACTTGCTTAGATATTCCGCAATGCTTCTGCGCATACCTGGCCAATAATATATCCTCCTAATTGTCGTAAGCATCTTTTGGTAACCGGGATGGCCAACATAGTTGCTGCGATGGTACTCGTCCAAGATTAACTCTTGGAGGCTTGCACGGTTAGGGACATAGATTCTCCCGCGAAAAGTTAACATTTGCTACCATACTCAGATGGCTTGCCTTGCTCTTTATCATCTCTCATCTGCTGCCATAAAAACTACTATTCTGGGTCCTTCCGCGCTTCCTCCCTCATTTGTTCTGACAGCTGGCTAACAGGTTGGCTGCAGTACATTGCATGAATTCCATGCAATTTCCTACTCAAGGCATCTGCAACACAGTTTTCTTTTCCTTTAACATGTTGTATGTCCATGTCAAATTCGCTCAAAAAGGCATTCCACCTTGCTTGCCTAGAGTTTAAATCTGCTTGTTTGAAATAGTTAGTCAGACTGCTATGGTCTGTTTTGAGTACGAACCTTTTGCCCAGTAGATAATGTCTCCACACTCGAAGAGCATGCACTACCGCTGTGAGTTCAAGATCATAGGCAGAGTACTTTTGTTCATGTTCTCTCAACTTTCTGGACTCATAGGCTATTACCTTGCCTTCCTGTGTTAATACGGCACCCACTCCCTCCTTGCTGGCATCTGTACACACCTCATAGTCTTTGCTGGGGTCAGCAACCTTCAGTACTGGTGCTGTGGTTAAGAGCTGTTTCAACCTCTCAAAACTGTTCTGGCATTCATCCGTCCATTTGAAAGGTTTTCCCTTCTTCTGTAAGGATGTAATAGGGTAGGAAATCTTAGAAAACCCCTCAATGAACCACATATAATATCCTGCCAAACCCATAAAGGATCTGATATCTGCCACATTCTGCGGTACTCTCCATTCCATGATGGTTTTAATCTTTTCAGGATCCACCGCTATCCCTTCAGCTGTCACAACATGGCCCAAATACTGGATTTCTGACTTAAAGAAATCGCACTTACTGAATTTAGCGTACAGCTGATGCTTCCTCAGTATTTCCAATACTATTCTCAGATGTTCCTTATGCTCCTCCTCACTCTTTGAGTAGATCAATATGTCGTCTATGAAGACCAGTACAAAGTGATCTAAGAACTAATGGAAAATGCCATTCATCAACCTCATAAAGGTTGCTGGTGCATTTGTCAGTCCGAAGGGTAATACCACAAATTCATAATGTCCATATCTAGTGTGGAATGTTGTTTTGCAAATATCTTCATCCTTGATTCGAATCTGATGGTATCCTGACCTCAAATCTGTTTTAGAGAACACTTTGGCACCCCTCACCTGATCAAATAAATCGTCGATTAGAGGGTATCTATTCTTAACTGTTAGCTTATTGAGTTGTCGGTAGTCCATACACATGCGCAAAGTTCCGTCCTTCTTCTTAACAAAGAGAACTGGTGCACCCCAAGGTGACACGCTTGGGCGGATATAGCCTTTATCTAACAATTCCTGCAACTGTATTTTTAGCTCTGTCAACTCTGATATGCTCATTCTGTAAGGTGCCCTTGACACAGGAGAGGCCCCAGGTTGTAATTCAATAGTGAAATCAATATCTCTTTTAGGTGGCAACCCTGGAATGTTTTTTGGAAATACATCCAGAAATTCCTGTACTACAGGAATGTCTTTTATTTCTGCCATCTCTCCCTTAGAGTCAGCATAACCTACTTGAATTGCGTACATCTGACATCCTTTTCGAATACACTTGCTCATCTGAGACGCTGTTATGGGGCGTAATTGCACAGGCTTCTTAATTCCTTTAATTTCCTTACGCGTACCATCTAACGCTTTATAACAAATTGTCTTTTCCTTGCAGTCCACTAAGGTCCAATGCTTTTCTAGCCAATCCATTCCTAATAACACATCATACGATCCTAATGGAAAAACATTTAAGTCTACCTGCAACTGCTGTTCTGCTACTTCCAGTATGCAATCAACAATATTTGCTGTCACTTTGCGTTTTGCTCCGGTGGCTAATTGAACTAACCAGGAGTTCTTAAATTTCTATTCTTTTAGCTTACACATCTCCACTAGTTTAGAACTCACATAACTTAAACTAGCTCCTGGATCTACTAAAATCGAGATAGGTTTAGATAGCATAGTACCTTCCAGTTCAATCATTGTGGGTTGGAAGTCAGCCTGTCGATCCTCCAAGGCTGCGTTTATATGTGGTATATTTCGCGCTACGTCCCCCACTGTAGATGCCTCCTGTAAGTTGGCCACCATTTCATTCTTTTTCCATTGTGGACAGTTCTTATAGTAGTGTGCTTCCCCACAGCCCCAACACTGTAGGGGAGGTTTAGAATTCTGTCCTTGCTCAGGTTTGCTTGATGCTTCAGTGAGTTTTTCCTCAGCTGGCCACTTGATCCTTTGATGGTTCCTGTTAAACTGTTTGCTGCCCACGTTCCGTACTACCCCTTTTAAAGTGGTTGCTTTTGCTGCTTCTGAAAGTAGAGGCATTCTTTTGATTTTTTCTTGGGCTGCCAACTTTTCCCACCATCATCTTTCATCTTATTCTGTTGGTAACACATGCGTGCTTTCCTGACAGCTTCATCCATCGTTTGGGGGTTAACAAACTCTATTCTCTCCCTCATGGGAGAAGGTAAAATACTGAGAAATCTCTGTACCTTGGCTTTTT